>JAJJWW010004709.1:0-74655 GCA_023531295.1 Papaver armeniacum | reverse complement strand
AAGATTTCTCCTAATGTTGAACTTGTAATGAGAATTGGGTATTTGGGTTCAATGGATTTGTTGCTGTTTTACATGACGTAGGAAAGTTATACTACTTGGTACCAATCTGGGAGGTCCTAAATTTAAAGAACTAGATAGATAGTGAATAACAACAAAACCTTGTTAACGACTTAGTTTTACTATATGAAAATTTCCTTGCGGATGTTTTTGTGGTTTTAGTTTCTCAAAGTTATCAATACTTGATTATACTTTCATGTGGAATAAGGAATCAAGAGAAAATTCCTAATCTTCTACCCTGTGTTCATCAAATACTGAATGGTCAAATGCTGGTTACTTAGCACCACGACATTTGGGGTCTTAAACTCTGCACTAATGACCACTCGATTGCTTAGTTGAAATACTCCAACGTTCTGGGGCTGGAATGGATAGCCAAACCATATCCCGCAGGTTATTTTGAAGGTTATTAGCTTACTTATGTGGCAAGTGATTCCATTACCTGGAAAGATTGTAAGATTCATGAATTATATCCATTCTACTAGTAAATATCAGTTAGGGATTCATCAAACGTGGACACCTTTTATGCACATCTCTTTACTTTTGATATGCGTCTGGAGCAAAATACCATCTCTTTTGCACCACTCATGGACTAGGTTGTAAAAGGCGCCCTGGGCGCTCTCTTAGGCGGGCGAGTCGCCCAAAGGGCGCCTTGAAAGAAAATAAAGCGCCCAAACACCAAATTCTCCTCACGCGCCTAGGCGAGGGGCCTTGCTTCTCGCCTCGATAGTGTGGTTATAGGATCTTCTGGCATGATACGAAACCTATTAACAACAATTCTTTCGTATGTTTTGACGAGGGGTTTACAACTATTTATACACTTTTCAACTATGTTTGGAAATATATTAGGGAGAGTAGTTGTGGTTGTTGAAGACTTCTATTCTTCGGTCGCACGTAGTTGAAACTCTGAATCTCTGATCCTTAAAATGCTAAAGTTCTAAAGTTCCGTTTTTGACGTCTTATAGGATTTGGCTGATGACGGCCTAGAGAAGGAACTGGGCTTGGACTTAGAGTATGATCTAATGAAGGGAACCATAGACCAGATTATTGCGGTGGAAATACGGAGTTTCCACTAGAACTAGAAGGGAATGCCTGTACAAGGTGAAACTTGGTAATTGAGGAAGAGCTTAATTAGACAGCGAGAAAGGGATGGTTGTCGTGTTAAAGAAAACAGTTCATTTTCCCCAAATTGAAGGGATCTACCAAGAATCGGCAGATTTATATTAATATGATTAAATGGAACAAAGAATGCAGAAAACACTATACTCAACCTGTACAAAACATCACAAGCTGGTTATATGAATAATATTGCTTATTGAAACACGCCGAAGCATCTGAGAATGAGGCAAGGGCTATCTTACTTCATATTCCTTCCTTTAATTTACTAGACTTAAGCATTATTGGTCAATGGAACTAAATCTAGAGACAATCATTCCAAAGCTCAAGTTTCATTCTTATAGTTTCATGATAGAAAAATCCCAGAGCTGCAGAGCAGGCTTTCATTATTGAGAAGGCTACAGTATACATAACTGTACCAATCTGAAATTGCAACTGCAAAAGTGTTTGATACAATTAAGGCCTTAAGTGTTTGATAGAATTAAGGCTATTAAGCAGACTTACGAGGGTTTGTTAATGAAACAAAGAGAGGAAAAAAAATTGATACTAAAAAACCTCACAGCACAAAAAGTTGGCTACGCGTAGATAAGAAGTCTAGTTCAATGTCAGTGACATGCCTTTGAAGCCTTACTATCTACAGTGGGACATTGATGGCCTTCTACCTGTTTACTGTAACCTCCCTGTAAGAAAGGCGAGTGTGAAATCAACAAAATAAGAAAAGTTTGAACAAAATGAGAAACAAACCATAAAAACTGTGGTTCCGTGTACATAGTATACATTAGGCAGCCTTCACATACAAATAAGACTTGGAAGTTGGGTCTAAGAAAACCTCAACCGATTCAGGAGAACTGATAACCTGCCAGTAATGTGACTGCATTTTCATCCTTCATCTCTATTCAAGCAACACAGTCGCTCTAGACCCAAGTTAGATGAGGATCTATCCACTTATTGTGGAAAAATGTGGAGGGGCTTGAAATAAAAAAATATGTATACCAAGAATCTTCAAAACTTATCGGCATTTTTCTACTTTAAACAGGATAGAAGGTTAAACATATCAATAATATTTGGGAAGGTCAGATGACCCAGATGTAAGGAACCTTGGCCAAATCAACCTGGAGTTTTAAGTCCATTGCTTTGATAATTATTGGTCATCCAATGAACATCTAGCAGTTCAATTTTTAGTGTCCAATCAGGACAGGTTCAAGTACTAATTATAAACTTGCAAAGCAGGAATGCTCAAAGTAATAAATGTAATGGTACCTAACCTGAATGCACCTTGAAGTTCTCTATTTACAGGATCCAGTTTAAAACCATCGAAAAAGGCATCTGCTGCAATCATCAAGCCTCTGCAGCAAATACAGCGAAGATTATCAAAAAGGATTTCTTTCAACCAAAAGAAGCGAAGAAAATTAACCGACAAGGAAAAATTGACGAATAAATACATCCAGTTGTTTGAGTGCTACGAGCCTGCACCTGCCCCATAAAACTCCTTAGGCCACTCTGGTCTTTCCAACACACGTTGAACGGCATTTTCACAAGCAGCATCTCCATTATTAAATAACACATAGCACAAACTCCTGTTGGATAGCATAGCTGCAACACCAGGTTTCATGCTGAGGGCCTGAAAAACAAGTCACTCGAATGATCAACCCATCAATGGGAGGAAAAAAAAACACAGGACAGCTTGAAAGAATTAATAGACAAAGAACCAACAAATCTTTAGTATCAATTTCCACATTTGAGATTTTGCGAAGACAACGTGGAAATTGTTGATGTTAGTGGTTTCCCATTTTAACTACACTATATAGGAATGGGAGAATCATGTGCCTGTGCAAATGATTTATTTTTTTCTGCATATGAATGCTTATTACACTATACATGGAAGGTGTATGGGTTCTTATTTCATCTTCCATCTAAAAGCTATCAATTAAATCAATATTCATTTGTGTTTTGGTTATAAAAAGGTACCTTTGAGTACCAATTACTCCTTCCCCTGGAATGCACTTGTTCCCTTTGATTTTGCCTTGAGAAAATTCTCTTTTGCATTACAAATCATCTGTCAGAAAAGAAAAATTAATACAATACATTTACTTGAAAACTATCTATAAACTACATATTTATGAGCTCCACTGCCTGAAAGTTGGAAACTACTGAATGTCAACAAAAACAAGTATGAAATGATAAGAAAGTAACTGATATGCCATGGATACCACAAACCTAACAACGATCCAGAACTTCTAGACATAGTTTGATTTATATTATGCCAGTGAAAGGATACTGATGTCATTTTGGTCCCAAAATGTTAAGCAACTATTCAAACTACTTGGAATTTGCATGCTTCATTATTCCATTTATGCTCCCCAGTTAACATAAGATGGAACAGGAGAAGTCACAGGAAAAAGAATCTCAACACCTCGACAAATACTTATAGAAGCTGCAAATTCTATTGGCTTTAGGCCGTGCTGTGATAAGAAAAGGTTGAATTTTATAACCCAGACAACCATAGGTGACATCAATGAATCATCTCATAGTCTACACTCTACCACCGCTTCTTTTTATATTAAGCAAACACGATAAAATAACAAGACGAAGGATTGTGCCTTTCTAGGGCAAGGACGAAGTAATCAAGGTAATTTCTTTGATCGTTCGATTCAGAGTGGCCCATGGGTCTTTATGAACTTAAATGAGACGCTCATGAAGTACCACTATAAAAACTTAAATGATTCAACAAATGATATCCACTAAATGACCAGAGACCAAATGTATAATTAGCTTACTGTATCTGTAATATTTGGTTCTGCACCAGCTTCAACCAGGAGCTTGATGATTTGTATTACCCCCACTGCAAGTGGAAGAGCTTTTATTCCATCTGGTACACCATTTGGATCAGCACCTGCCAACACAGATAAAAATATTTACAAGAAAAAGTTATATATGGTATATTTTCAAACCCCAAACGATCATTATAGCTATGCATGCATGATAAAAACACCATCACCACTCCCTAAACACCCACTTAAAAGAAATAAACCAAGAGAAACATGGGAACTTCCCTAATTAACATCTGAAATCAAGAAAAATAAATTTAATCTGCAAGGATAAAAAAGGAGAAGTTTACACAGACTGTAATAGCTTGAATCATACAAACTAGTCTTAGACTAAATAGATGTTCACAAAGTCAAACCAGAATGTATAAATATTTCTACCTTCATTAATAGCTCCACGCATTGCCAAAACTTGGAATTAATAGATGCATGAAGTGGAATAAATGGATTGTGGAAGACCAAATTTGGATGCAAAGATAAAACAGAAGGTAGCTCAGTGACACCCTTGCTTAAAGAAAAAAAAGGAGAAACTGTGAAAGTAAAAGGAATGATCCTATGTTATTATCATTTCAACATAACAAATATGTACGTAGAGTGGAGGTTGTATTACGGTGACACTAGCATTCTAACAAGAAAGCTGAACGGTAAAAACTTATTAAGCCACATTAGGCAGAGATTCAACTCAACAATGATAAGAAATGTAAGCCTTCAGTTAGTTATATCAAAAGAGCTAACTATACAATGTATTGTGTATATAGGATTTAGCTTTAAATGATTCAAAATTAAAAATAAACATGTCTTAATCAAGCAGTTTACATCTAATCAGGGTCAAAAAAAAAAAAAAAAAAAATCAGGTTATCATTCAGAGATCATCATTTAAGTATTTGCTAGACAGAGAGCCACACCTGTTTGAAGAAAAGGTAAATGCTACTCAGATTGGCACCATGATCCAGAAGAATTATAACAGGTATCGTGTTTGCCAGCAGTGGCAGCATATTGTAGCGGTGAGCCAAAATCACTCGCAATATCAACATTAATACCTTTTGAAAGCAACAAGGGTATGACATCTTTATGCCCTACAACACGGAAAAAAAAAAAAAGGCCTCATTTAGGACTGCAAAGTCTGAATAACACATTTGGAAAGTTACCAAATCAGATCGAATACAGCCTACCTTCTATAGCAGCATGATGCAAGGGACTACAAATTTAAATCATCTGGTATTTCAGGATTGGTACCCATTTCAAGAAGATATTCTAAGACAGCCAAGTGCCCCTTTATAGCTGCCAAGAATAGGGGAGTTTCGCCTGCGAAACACGTCACCACAAAGCATATAACTACACACACATGTACTTGACGATTTTTAAGAATATGAACTTTAACTTCAATTACAATTAGTACTAAAGCACTAGAATCATCACGAAAAGAATGTGGTCATATACTCACATCACTAACATCTTACTGTTGAAGTCGCAATACCCATCACATTTTCGACAGTGAGCTTTAAACATCTTCTTTTGAAGCCATTACTCAGTTCAAAGCTTATTTACTTTAAATTCTATCAGTACTGAAGCTTGAGAAGCCACAAGAATTTGAAGGAGAACATCCATCGTCTGCCACAAAGAACAACCAGAGTAAAGATTCAGACATGTCATCAAACTAACGCAACAACATGTTTGATATGAAAACAGTTGTACGAGGAAATGCAAGTCCAGATTAGCTTAATTTTATGGTGACATATAAGACCTCACATCATAATATGTTTGAGCAGATGTCGGTGCACAAAACAGCTTTATTTTAGGATCAACTTATCTCCTACTAAAATAAATACTGGTAATTGGAAGAGGAATATCACAGTCTCTAATGGTAGTGAGTTCGACATTCAACAATAGAGGATCCCCAATTCATGAAAACTTAAACAATGAGATGTACTGAAAGTCTGAAATACACATATTCTTCCAGATTCAAATTAAAAAACAGCTTAAAAGGGCAACTAGCAGTGACAAGACGTCCACTGAAGCTCTAAAGAAACCAAATTTATCTTGGATGAGAACATTATATAAAGTAAAGCGAGCAAATGTGAAGTGAACCTAGCAAAAATAAACCGAAAGCATACCAATTAGTGGACTCATCAAGAATACCTTGTTCAGTGCGTTAATTGTCATGATTAATTGCTGTATATTAGCAACTGATTTTGTAACTTGGCATTTTAAAGAAGCTCCTGGACCTGAATAGGAAGAAAATTAGACTAAAAGTAGAAAAGCATAATATAAATCAACTAGACGAGAGTGGAAGTTACTCCATGCATGTAAGAACAAGGTGAACTCAAACTTTCCAACTTACAGAAATGTCTTCCCCTGCCCAACTAATAAGCTTGCATTAAGAAAAGATTCATCCCACATCCCTTGCCTGACTGCATAAAGGGATAAGCAGTGACGACCGATATTCGGCTTGCTTCTCTTGTGGTACATCTTCCATCCCAATTAGTAAGCCAATTCCCTGAACTCCAGTGGAAGTAAATCAGATAACATGGACAAAATCTATGGACTGACATAAGAAAAAACTTGTAAGAATATACTGAGTATACCTCGAATATGTGACTCCCATCTTCAGATCCTGAATTTGTCACATCTCCTGGCTTCCAGTCCAACTGTGTAAACTGGGCCACTCTGTCTTGGAGACTCTTAAAAGAGATATTCATTTATAAAGGCAAAGACAACAAAAACAATGTAAGTGGAGTAACACACATTGGATGCAACGATATACCAATTTCAAACTGGTGGAAAATAAAAACCTACGATATCTTTTCGATGATGGAACAAGCTGGGCTGTCATCAATTTCACAACTCTCATGAAGAGGTAACTGGCCCTTCGACTCACATTGATATTTGCATGGTGTATACCCCTTTCATTCAAAATTAAAAAAAAAAATATGTCTTGATTAAGCAGTTCACATCTAATCAGGGTGAAATTTAGGTTATCATTTATAAATCATTTGAGTATTTGCTGAACAGCGAGCCACACCTGTTCATGAAGGAAAGATAAATGCTACTCAGATTGGCACCATGATCCAGCAGAATTTTAACACATATCGTGTTTGCCATTAGTGCTAGCATATCATAGCGGTGAGCAAAAATCACTCGTGATATCCACATAAATATACCTTTTGAAAGCAACAAGGGTATGACATCTTTATGCCCTGCAACACAAAAAACCAGCAAGGCCTCATTTAGGACTCTAAATTGTCTGAATAACACATTTGGGAAGTTACCAAATCAGATGGAATACAGCCTATACCTTCTATAGCGGCATGACACAAAGGACTACAATTTAAATCATCTGTTATTTTAGGATTGACACCCATTTCAACAAGATATTCTAAGGCAGCCGAGCTTCCTCTTATAGCTGCTAAGGATAGGGATAGCGGAGTTTCACCTGCGAAACACATCACCACAAAGCATTTAACTATACACACTTGTAGTTGACGATATTTAAGAATATCAACTTCAACTTCAATCAGTACCGAAGCTCTGGACGTCATCATGAACCTAATGTGGTCATATACTCACATCACCAACATCTTACAGTTAAAGTCGTTATCCTACTCAGTCATGTGTCGGTAGCTGTAGACCTACTATTCAATCTAAAATACCCATCTCATTTTCGACAGTGAACCTTAAAATTCATCTTTGGAGCCATTACGAGCTTATCAACTTTCAATTCTAATCAGTACTGAAGCTTCAGAAGCCACAATCAAGAAATGTGGTGACGCGCTCATATGGACTATTTTTACCAACAAGGTATATTAACCCATTTGGCAATGACCAACATCTACTATTCAATCTAAGAAACACCCTCTAGAAAAAGAAAGAACAAACTAAAACAATTGATGTTGAACATTAATCAATTTTAGGTTGTAATAATCATTCTACAAATACCCTAAACATGAGACATTACATCAGCCGGAAAACAACAATTCCAAATTCAAGGTACTCATAAACCCTAACACAGAAATAAACGAATAAATTCAATTCAGCTGCAAGAACCATTAAATCTAACAATAAACCCCCAAATTATTACCATACCTGGTCCATATGTGACATCAATATCCTCAATCTCCAAGTAAAAGGATCTAATGCCAGTTCAAACTCTGATCAAAACAAGATCATCATCAAAAATTCCAAAAAAAACCATAATAAAACACTAGAAATCCATAATAAAAGAAATCCAAGAAAAATGATTCTTACTTTGAGTAGATTGCGTTCGCCAACATGAGCAGCTTTGAGAAACATCAAAAGTGGTAGCCGAAATGAAGAGAAAAAAAAAAGTGAAACGAAACTCTAGAGTTATAGGACGGACTTGCAGCCATGGGAGCGAAGAAGAAGATGCAGAGAACGGTTTTCTTTTGGACATCAGGAAAAAGAAGTGAACGAGAGAGAAAGTGTTTTCGTGAAAAGACGCGCCAGGGATTTGATTTGACAATACACGGTGAAGCGGAGCGTTCGGGACTCGGGAGTTGAGTCTAAATAGGTATCAACCTAGCCAGTCGTAGCCATAGCCATAGGTGAAGTGTCCCCCGGACTTTACACTTTACACGACTATGTCACTTTTTATCGGATCTACTCTCTCCATTCTTTTTTAATATGCTGGTTTTGTTTTTAGAGAAAATTAAAAAAAATAAGAGAACTAATGATTGAAAGTGGTCCTCATGACACTTGTCAATAAAAGAAGTGAAGTGAAATGGTCCCCGTGACGGGTTTGGATCCCCTGTCCCCCTCATCTATGTGCCCTCGTGTCCCTCATATCAGATCTTGACATGTGTCGCAAATTTGATTTTTCTTTTTTTTTTATAAAGATCTAATTAATATTATCTATTAAATAATAAAAAAAATTATAAAAAAAAAAAAAAAAAAAATATGCATACTTTCCTTTTATATTTTCAAACCAAAACCCGAACCTACAACTGTAATTCATACTGAATAATCATCAACATTGTTAAGGTATGATAGTATACAGAGCCGTCAATAAATATTTGGATTTGCATCTTACACCCATCTTAAACATAAAGCTATCCAACATCATACAATTTATGAATCACAAATTTGTAGATGGGAAGCAAAATCAACAGATCATAGTAATCAATTTACTGGATTTCAATTTACTTGTATATAAGTATTTAGTTCGATTAATTTGTTTTAGTTTCACCATGACAGAGAGTTATTTAAGATTAATGTTCAACTGATAGATCATCTTAACCTACTAAATATTAATCGTAAAAACTCGTTTTTATACCTGTTGTGATTGCATTTTGTTTAGTAGTCTAGTAGAAGATCAATAGATCATCTTAACCTATTAAATTAGTTTTTAACAATTTTGATGGAGAAACTCTTTCGATGAAAAATGAGATATGGTTTCCTTTTCATATGGTAATGGCTTCTACCCATAAAAAGAAAATATTTTATAATTTATTCTCTTTCCTTAATTAACTAGATTCGTTTAACTGTCCATATATGGTAAGAAAATTTAGCCAAACGGCATCATCTTATTGGAGGGACATGAAGGCACATGGAAGAGGGGGATAGGGGATCCGGAGCCGAAACATTGTCATCAAAAGAAGTAATGAAAATTTGTTGGATGGTCCTAAGAGCAACTGCAGTGGGGAGACTATAACCAAAGACTAAAAACCAAAAAAAAATTGAAAAAAATGGGTTTACTCCGTGGTGCGACGCTACGGTGGGAAAACCAAATTTGGTGGGGCGTAACTTTAAAGTTGCGCCCCATTTTTTTTTTTTAAAATTCGGGCGTAACTTTGAGTTACGCCCGATCATTAAAGTTGCGCCCCAATCAAGCGAACTTTAAAGTTGCGCCCCAATTTTTTTTATTTTTTTTTAAATTCGGGCGTAATTTTAATCTTCGCCCCACCAGGCGCAACCTTTAAACTTCGCCCGACCAAAGACCAAATATAGTTTGGTTTTTGGTTTTAGTATGGTATTTGGTCTTTAGTCCGTTCGATAGCGCTTGGTTTCTCGACCAAATTTTTAGTTGTACTCGTCGACTGTGGTTGTTTTAAGCCTATAAAGTTATTTTTTATAGGTTCCAACCGGATTTTAATGTTATTAGGGGTCCAAAGTTATTTAAAACATGGAAAAGACCTACCTATCCTTCTACCAAATGTGCGAACTCTTCTGTCTCCCCGATCTCATCACCACTAAAACGAGAAACCATTCTCATCCACAATTCCATTTCCCTTTTTTATGTTTCCCAAAAACATCAATTGTAAAACGAGAAACCTAAAAATCACTTTCTCATCTTGTGATTCAAACAAAGAATCACAAACCAAAAACCTAGATTTCGATTTAAGAGATACCAAAACTTAAGAACCCAAACCTAGATTTTGATTTTCCAAATTGAATCAATATTTTTTTTCTAGATCTACGAAGATTACCACTCCCATATAAGAAGAAGATGATTATGAAGACTCACCAACACCAAAAACCAAATCAGCGAGCAAAAAACAAAAAAAGTACTGAAATCAGTAGCATAAAAAGGTATGAATCGGTAGTACATATATGTTGTATTAAAGAAACCTAATTTATTTTAACCAATATGATACATCACTGTGTATAAGATGATTTTTTTTATATTTTGACTGTTTAAATCAGAAGTACAATAGTGTTTTAGGAGATAGATTCACCAGTACATAACTCAATAACTGATGAAAATCATCATAAGTGACATGCGGTTTGTGTTTGTGTTTGTGTTTGTATTTTGTGTTTCTGACACATAGATTTGCGAGTACATAACTCAAAAACTGTTTGAATAACAATCAAAAGTGACATGCGATGTGTTTTTTCTCGTTTCGACATATAGATCCACCAAGTACATATATGCAATACGATGTAAAAAAAGAGTGTGTGTACTCAAAAATCATTATGTTGTTTATTTTTTGTTTAAGAGATTACGATCCACCAGTACATATCTCTAGTACTTATGAGATAGGTTTTTTTATGCTTTCAAAGGATTTAGGCACTATGTACATCAAGTACATAACTTACATACCGAATAATAACCATTATTATTCTTTCAATTTGGGTATTTTAACCAGTACATAAGGCCAATACTGATTAAGTAACATTGGTTATGTATCCATATATGATTGTTTGTGTTTTTGGCACCTAGATTGCCAATACATAACTCAAAAACTATTGAATAACAATGTTTTGACACATAGATACAAAGGTAAATATATGCAGTACTGAGATATAACAGTGTTTATGTACTCTAAAATCTTTATATTGTTTATCATGCTTCCATACATGATTGTTTGTGACACAAAAAAATCATATATGCTTCACCTATTTTTTGCTTTGTAAGATAATGATCTTGGGTATGCAGTACATAAGGCCAATACTGATTATGTAACATTGTTTATGCTTCCATATATGTTTGTGTGCTTCCATATCATGTTGTTGTTAAGAAGATGTTACAATGTTACAAAAGGGGTCGAGTCAAGAATGAACTCACATTTGAAAAAAACTAACATAAGTTTTTAAAATGATGTTTGATGGTTGTAATATGACAAACATATATGAATTTTCATTTCACCAAAAACACGGGTTTTATTTTGAAAATAGAAGTTATCTTGTAATTCTAAGTTTACTTGTTGTTTTGAATTGAAATTTAAAACTATTTTCGAATCTATGGTGTTTGTTTTTAATCTAAGGAATGACATGTTGTAGGATGGTAAAACAAAAAAATAGGTGGCCTTTTGTGTTCTACGTGATGAGCTTGATCAAAAAAATGACAAGTGCTTTGAACAAACAAACTCATAATGACGATAATGATTATCAAAAGATTCTTTATTTCCTACTCTTTATGTTATCTCCCATGTACTCTTTATACTGATACGAATAATTCCCTTTGGCCTCCCTCAATAATGGTGGAACTCGTGGATGAGGTGGAAATTATTTCGACAAAATAAGTAGTAAAGGAGAATTGAAATTTAAAACTCGGGGGTGAATGATATTTCTTAAAATGTACTAAGCCAACGTTTTGGAAATTATACTGAATGATACAACATGTATGTACTTTCATATCTCCCCCATTCCTGCAAAGAAAGAAGAAAATACAACATGAGAACAATATCCAGAAGATGAACTTCAAAAAATGCATACATAAAGAACACACTCAAAGAAACTGACAGTACATAAAAGGCGCACTCCCGAAAATTAAAATGATATCAACATCACAACTCCAAACAATTCCTTCTATGAAAAAAAAAACTGTCGGGAACATGTTTCTTCAATGTAAGAGCGCATACAAAAAGAGTACATAAAGAACGCACTTAGCGAAACTGGGAGTACATTAAAACAAAATATTACACTCTTACTTGCCTACAGATAATGGATACTAACGCAAATGTATATGCAACATCATGTATAGAATCATATGAAACTCAATAAAATAAATTAAACAAACAGGCTGAGAGCTACATAAATAATTATTCTAGTTATATTAACTAACAAATAACAATTGTAATCTTGTATAATCACTCCTAGTTTATAAGAACGATATTATTTTTTGACAGTACATCAAATATTCCTTAAGAAATTCATGATAAGGAGAGAGCATTGCCTCCTCGACTCCCATAAAGTAAAAGTCAGTCATTAAAATTAATAAAAAAATATATATCAATGTTCAAAAATGATAATCAAAACCTATAGACACATCAATACATTGAAAAAAATAGTACAATATATATGTACTAACGTACTATGGAATCAAAACTAAATTTCCATATATGTACTGCTAGATCATGCAAATTATGTGAATAAATCTTTGATTAAAACAAAATCAAAATAGTTTTTTTTTCTTCAGTATTTCATATATGTACTACATGCCAATCATGTACTATCATAGAAGGCATAAAGCAAATACATTATATAGAGGCTTTGCATCATAGAAAAAGAAATGAAATGACACCATTATGAAACTAAAAAAGAGGGGGGGGGGGGGGGGATGGTTACCTTATCAAGTGGTGTAACCTAGGTACATCCATGAAAATATAGCATTTTCATCATTCCGCCACTACAATAACTGATGAGAAACAATAAAAATAACTCATCCTAATGTGCAACTGCTAGGAAAGGTTGAGGAACTGAAATACCAATAGCATAATATCAGATTCTCAAAAAAAAAAAATGTTTATATTCAGTACAACATATACGTACTGATGATTCATACACAAAACAAACTGAAAAGAGACCTAAAACCAACAAAAGGAAACTCATATAATCAAATCCAATATCGAATTGGATAAAAAACGTGACCTATTTTCATAAAAACGAAGTAAACACTTAACCAATCAAGCATGGAGATAAAAAAACTTAACCAACAATAAGTAAATTTGTAAGAAATAACATATGTTTTTCTCCATTGTAGCATATGCTTGCCCTGTGTGAACAAATTCTCAACAAAAAAACTAGGTTTTCTTCAGTACAGCATATACGTATTGATGGTTCATACACAAAAACAACCCGAAAGCAAACCTAAAACCAACAAAACCAAGCTAGTGTAATCAAATCTAATAAAAAAGTGAGCAAAAAATACGATTATCCATCCAGATTTGAATTATTTTCATGAAAATGAAGTGAATGATTAACTAATCAGGCATATGGAGATCAAAAAACATAACAAACACTAAGTATATTTGTAGAATCAACATAGGTTTTTTCTCCTTCGTAGCATATATGCGCCGTGTGGTCAGATTCTCAAAACAAAACTAGGTTTTCTCAGTACTGCATATACGTACTGTTAATTCATACACAAAATCAAACTGAAACAAACGTGAACCCAACGAAAGAGATCTAGTATAATTAAATCTAGTAATAAATTGAAAAAATAACGTGATTACAAAGAAGATTCGTAAAAAAAATTGAACAATCATAAAGAAGATTAGTAAAAACAAAAACAAGCAACACATGAACAGAAATCGAAACAATCTACATCATACAAATCACTAACAAAGAGAACATCATAAATCGAATTACCAAAAACCATAATTAAACGTAAAAAACATCATGAAATCGATCTAACCTTTATGATGTAGTTAAAAACATAACAAACTAAAAAAAAAAAATGATAGCGAAGATTAGATAACATACATGCAAAACGAGAAACGACCTTCACAAACCCTAGGTCGAAATTCGCCGGCACCAGCAGCAATAGAAGAAAGAGAAAGGAGAGAAGAAAATAGATCCAGAATTTTGATCGAAAATCATATAATTGAAAACGTTATCTACAATGTGAAGGTTATTTTAGGAATTTTTAAAATACACGACATTGGTCCCGCACGTTTAGTGGACCAGGGATTAAAAATCCAGGTCCAAAAAGTTTTCCTCTTTTAATTATGGACCTCCAGTTACTGGGCTTTAATGGGTGGACCTGCCACTAACTAAGACCACTATAATAGCACCTATTGGTAATTCCTACAAGAAGTAAAGTGAATTGGTCCACATGACACTTGTCATCAAAAGAAGTTAAGAGAAAAGTGGTCCCAGAAACTAAAGTAACATTTGACTTTCTCAATTAGGAAACCAGCCTATTTTTTTGAAACATCAATTTATAGAAACCAGCCTATTATTTAAGAACGGAGGGAGTATTATTTTGCACGAGAATTTGCTTCTTTCTTTTTTTTTCTTTTGCTATTTTTTTTTCACCCGAATACCTTTGGTAAGAATCGGAGCTTGACTCATCAAAGTTCGGGCGGCGGTAGTGTAAAAAAGCATGAATGGCAATATCAATATGTATTTAAATGGAATGGCAATATCAGTAGGTTGTGTTTGAGAACAGAAAAATGACACAATTCTATGGAAAGTGTTTCCTGGGAATCAGTTTCCTAGGGAGGCAAGGAAAGACTTTCCATGAAATTCCATGGAATTGAGTTTAAAACATACTTTAGACCGCGCGTAATTCCATGGAAATAAATTTTTGACCAAACGACGGAAAACACGCTTTTTCTATGGAAAGATGGTTAATTCCATGGAATTAACTCCTATCAAACATATCAAAGCTAATGGGGATGGTCTCGGCCAGGAAACAACCAAACTCCAAACTGACATAATTTATTTGGTGTTCATCTTGGCCTTTGGCCCATCTTTTAACAGGAATGGATGGGAAATAAGTAGGCCCAAGGGGAATATGGGGCGTGTAACTCTTGTTTCGGGGGAGTAAATTTTTTTTTAATAAGAAAACAGAGAAGTTGTCCAAACAACAACTATCTCAGATTAACAGGTTGGTGTTCTACTGGACTAGGATCATCTCCAAGCCAAACGACCTCATTGTGATAAAAAACAGTGGTATTGTGGTTAATGTCCGATATATCAAGCGACTGAATAGTAGCGAGGAATTGTTGGAGGTTTGGAGCACTCCAATTTAAGTTTCCATATAATTAGAGTGGATAGAGATTTTGGCTAATGTAATCGTCGATGGATTTTGATGGTGCTCCACTTTGATTAAATTGCCTAGGACAAAATCAAATGCTTCAAAATTTCCTCCTTGTATTTGGTGGAATCCTATGTGATATCTGCCTTGAACCTCTCATTGGTAACCTTCCTTGATTGCTTGAAGTGTTGTATCATCTTGTGCAGCGAAGTCTATGTTGGATCTATGCAACTCCTTCCCAAATCCAGGGCCATTTTAGCTCCTCTTGTTGCTCTATTAATTACATGGATGTTGTCCTTGTTGTTCCTTGCTCCCATGCAATTCCCTAAGAAAGAAATGGCAATTAGAGTGAAGTTAGTATATAGAAAGACATCACCATTAGCATTGTGAGAAAGAACTTCCATAGTACTTATGCTAATAGTGATTCCAAGCTTTTCTTTGTGAGCTCTTATGAGTCTTTCAGTATTGGCATCTGAGGTTCTTTGATAGATAAGGTTGTTTAAAATGTTCACTGGATTATGAAACCACTCTGTTAAAGGAGCAGATATGCTAAGTGATATAAAAAGTTTAAGCACATCACATTCATTTAAACACCTAGACATAACAATTTTTTGTTCTTTTTTTTTTTTCTGTAAATCAGTGATTCATTCAAAAAGCTAACTTAAGGTGTTATAAACCCGAGGCAAAATAGAAATAAAATCATCTTACGTGGGAGGTGGAGATTATTCCCTAGAATTAGATTGATTTACTGGTTTGTTGTTTAAAGCTGGAAAGGATAAGAAAATCTCTGGAATTAAATTTTATAAATCGGCTCCTCCTATATTCATATGATGATTGTTTCTTGTTTTCTAAAGAAGGAATATACATGAAGTAAAGAACATGATGGATATCCTTTAATTTGTTTGGTGTTGTGTCTGGTCAAGTGATTAATTTTCAAAAATATGGAATTTACATATCTCCTAAAATGCATAATAAACATTGTAAAATCATTAATAGAATTCTTAAATTTAGACAAGTCTCAAACAATGATAAATATTTAGGCACACCTCTTTTCTTTGATGGAAATAAAACTATTAGTTTTGAACCGCTTCTTAGTAAGTGTTATGCTGATCTTCAGGGAAGGAGGGCAAATCTCCCCTCTCAGGCGGGCAAAACTGTTCATACTAAATCTATTGTTAGTGCTTATCCTAGTTATCAGATGCAATGCTTTGCTTTCCCTAAGGTTGTTCTATACAATATTGAGAAAATATAGAGAGGGAACTTTGGTGGGACAAAAAAGACGATGCTAAAGGAACATACACTAAATCTTGGGTCAGTATATGACTAGTCTTGAGTCTTGAGGTCTTGGAATTAGAAATACACATAGGCAAATATTTCGATGATTACCAGACTTTCTTGGAGATTCTTAAATAATCTTGATCATCTCTGGGGTCAAATCTTACAGCTTAAGTACTTTTCTAAAACTAACCCGCTTTTCCACTCTAGAAAATATAAGATCTCTTGGATCTGGAGCAGTATTAAGAAACGTTTATCTATTATTGGATCTAACTATGAATGCCAAGTTAATTACGGTTCTAATGTGAACATCTGGTCTGATTTTTGGCTTCCTAATTAAAAGTATGAGCTTAAACCTATTAATACTGATGAAAACCTTCCTGAAACTGATGATCAACTGACTGATGGCCATTGAAATAGCAATCATAATATTATTGAAAAGTATATTCACCATTATGTGCTAATAAAATTGTCTCTATCACTTTGAATATTGATTTTCCTGATAGAATAAGATGGAAGTCTACTTTTTTAGGGGAATGTACCATTAAATCTGTGTACCATTTTCTCTGTAACAAAGACACTAATAATGTTGATAAATATTTTTTGAACTCTCTTTGGAAAATGAACTGCATTCCTAGCATTAAATTTTTCTGTTGGAAATTGGTCTCTAGAGTCTTACCTCTAAGAAATAGAATTTTCCAGTTTATCAAGCATGCTTATCCATGTTGCAGTCTTTGTTTTGATAGTCAGCTAGAAGAGAAAAACCATTTATTCATAAACTGCAAGTTTTATAAATGTGTTTAGAAGACGGAATCCATTTATTCCTAAACTGCAAGTTTTCTAAATCTGTTTGGTCTGCTCTGTCTTTCATGAATATTATAAATCTGAATCATACCTATGATATTAAGGATTGGTTTCGTTCTTTGGTTAATCTATAATTATAGGAATGATGTTGTTTTCAATCATGTTATACCCGATCCTGGTTGTTTAATTCTAAAATTCAAAAAGAGTTTATGAGCATTCCTAAGGTTAAACCAGTTCAAGTAGCAAGAAATCTTCAACAATCCATGAGTCTAGGAATGGCAGAGACTTATGAATGGACAGTTAATAAATTTAATGCTTCTTTTAAAGTTGATGATTACTCAATGGGTTTTGCCATCTCTATTAGTAACATTTCAAGAAGCTATATATAGTGAACTCAAAACAGGGTTAGGATGGGAAGCCAGCCCCCTAGATGCAGAAGCAAAGGCATTTCTACATTGTGGATTAAAGAACTGAAGATCAATTCCTGCCTTTTTTTGAACGACTACAAAAATCTTGTTTCTGCAATCAATGGAGATGATTACTTTCAGCCTTACTGAAGAGAACAAAACAATTTTAAGAAATGTCTTTATCTTTTTAGTTTAGTCAGCTATGTGTGTTTTCAGTTTAGTAAAAGATCTTTACTGTTTACTTAGATAGACTAGCAAAAGAAACAAGATCTGTTAGTAGTTTCTACATATTCTAACAAAATCTGTTAGTAGTTTCTACATATTCTCTTGCATGTGATGTGAAGGCACTATTTTTTGATAGACACTATTTTTTGATAGACCAAAAAGGAACTTAGTTCCTATCTTTAAACTCTATAATCTCATCTTCTTCTTAATATATCGGTGTTGGTTCGTCAAAAACCAAAAGTGCCTTTACATTGGGGGTATTCTTAGAACTAAAATATGACTAGGGACTTGCTGATGAAACTAAATAAATATTCGGGGAAAAATTTCAATTGATATAAATATTTAGAGATTTATTTATAATCTTCCTTAATTCATTTATTCTTTCCGGTTTTTGACCGACGATTATTTTTTCCTTTTGCTTTTGGAGCATAAAACTAAAGAATAAAGGTATGTTAGTTAAATACTTGAATCTCTCGTATTCTTTGAGTCCTGAGTTATTGGTTGAAAAATGTAACTCCATAACTCATTTTCATTTCCCCCTTTTTGTAATTATAATATACATTACACCAAATTTAGTGATTAGCAACGGTAACTGGTAGTTGCAAAGTGGGGTCCCAACAGTTTAGCTCTGTTACAAAGTCGATGTTGCAAATTTTCGAAATGGCTCATAAGCAGTTGCGAATTTTCGGTCGCATCAGTTTCGAACTGTTGCAACGTAAATATGTCGCAACAATTTGAAACAGTTACGAAATTAGATGGTCGCAACAGTTTCGAAACTATAATTTCGCAACAGCTTATTGTGGTTGCGAAGTTTTTGCAACTTAAAAAAAAATAGTGGTTTTGACTGGTCAAAACCAGGTTCAAAACTAGAATTCTCTGTACCAAAATGAAGTTACCCTGTTCATTTATAATCATATCAATCCAACAATATCAAGTTACCCCTGTTTTAGAACCAAAACTACCTAATTAACGAACTTAAGAACACACTCGAAAGAAAAAAAACAAAAAAAAGGCTTTCAGCTGCTTGTACACCTTCCACAGTGTGTTCATTCTCCAATTCCTGGAAAAATATTCAAAAGGATAGTCAATTCTAAATAACCAAACCAAATGACAATGAATACAATTAGAAAGAAAACTTGTCAATTAAACCAAGTCAAACACCAAGAATGTAACAATAACAATAAGTATAAACCAATGGTACTGAGACTATTAGGCCAAAAGACAACAAGCATGCACAAAACAAAGGTTGTGAGGTGGGAATATGAAGATGCAATCCAGATTAAGTATCCAACACCAATGTTTTCTTGGGTACCGAAGAAATAGGAATATATCTCCGCTGCTCATATGCATCAATAAGATAACTGAAAAAATAAAAATAGATTCTCGCTCACCTGCTCGAAGGAGAATAGATATCAAAAAAAAAAAAATCTTTGGTGGTTGCATTTACTTTTCTATATTTCTCTTTTAGATCAAAAACTGCATGATCAGTGTTCTCGAGTTTATTCTGCAGGAGAAAAGTAACAAAAACTACAATAAGTTTTGCACTGCAGAGAAGAAGCAAATAGACAAAAAAAAAAAAAGGTTTCGAGCATAACCACTCAAATAGTAAATTACCTGAGTCTTTTCGAGTTTTTCACTCGACTCTGCTGTCAACAATAACTGAGCATTATGAAGTTCCTGGAGCCCTTCCAATTGTCTTGTTCAAGTACATATCAATAATTGGTGAGAAAAATCTACGTCAATTACTGGTAGTTAAACTCTACTTAAGGATGTTATATGTTCTTGCATCATGTTAGCACATATTACATCATGTTTCAATTACTGGCAATTGTAGTAGTACCTTGTCCTTGGCTTTCGAATTAAGCTCCATACACTATATTTTCTCCGTCTTAGCGTGGACAGTAGTGAAAATGGTTAACTCTCTAAAGTACTAGACATATTAAACAAATCGTAACTTCAAATACATAGGCATAAGTAATAATCAATACCTCTCCTACACCAGAACGTCAAATGTTCTCAAACCCAACAAGATCAACAAGGTTAAGAATTACACATTTGATTAACAACCCAACAAACAAGTAGCCCATCAACTTTATAAATTGGTGATCCTCCAACCTGAACGTGCACCAACAAAGATGATATGGATAAAGTCAGGATATGACTGAGGTTAGGGACAAGTAGTTCAAAGATGACAAGTAGCCATATATCTCAACAGACAAACAACCCAGCAAACAAGACTCCCTTCAAAGTGTAACATAAATTACAATCAAGTGGCAATCAAACTAAAATAACACACTTATGAATACAAATCCAACAGAGGCTGCTTTGAAAACGGGTTTACCAAAAGTACGTTCACCAACGAAACATACGGCGACGAAAAATACGTGTATATACCAAAAGTTGGTAAGTGTTTTTGGTTTTCCTTGCGCTCATTAAAGGAGGGGAGATACAATGATTTGGCCAATATAGCTCAGGGTTATTCGTAATAGAGAAGAGAACGAGAGATAGTTGAATCAACGTTCGGATAAGAAAGATAAAAGAAGAGAAAGCTTTACGATAATCATTATCATCATCATCACCCTGTGTGTCCAAAGATCGATGATTATTGGAACTCAAACCAAGAATAAGAAGTTGAACCCTAATAAGAGAAGAGAACGAGAGAGAGAGACGAGAGAATGAAGAATGATATCTCGGTCGGTTTTTTAGTTTATCTAACACGAATTAGTTTTGAAGCTGGCTAAACATCTGAATGGGCTGAAAACGAGTCAGCTTAAAAGTGTGGGATGCCACACACACGAGTCGCACGCGTACAATTCAGTTTAGTTGCGAATCGTAACAGAAGGAAACAGTTGCGAGTTTCGTAACGAGGATGAACTGTTGCAAATATTTTGCAACTGAGATTCGCAATTGAAAATTCGCAATAGGGGCAAAGTTGTTGCGAAATCTAGTTACTAATCTTTAAATTTGGTGTAGTGACACGTAGAATTATAGATAGAGAATAGTAAGGGTTTATATTTGGTTGGAAAATGTTGGGTTTCTTGATCGACCGATGTTACCATGATTAATTCAAAAGTTATTTAGAGCTTATTGAGGGTCTTCAATTCGTTAGATTTGCTGTTCTTTTAAACATTCAAAAGTTTGAAAGTTTGAAATTTAGTGTTTTGAAGTCAAAAAAAAAAAATGCTTATTATTAGAGTTGTGCAAAAAGAAAAATTTACTAGAGCAAATTATTTATTTTTTTTGCTTCGGGGCAAAAAATATTCTCGGGGACGGCCCTGAACCATGGTTGTCAACCCCTAGAACATAATCAGACCCAATTATAGGAGTTGGTATCGGTTACCGGTTATGGATCCGGTTCTAGTTTAGCAACGTGTTTCCTATCACCCTGAGCTAGTACTTAAATTCTCCCAAAAAAACAAGAGAGTTACACACTCCATATTCTCGAGCTTTTTACTTATTTGCTATATGTTCCAGGTAAAAGATGTACTACGGGCCAAGCTGAACACCAAATAAATTGAGTTAGTTTGGAGTTTGGTTATAATTTTCATCACTAGATGAGCCAAGCATGGACTCCGAAATATTGTTGCCACACCACCTTAGTGATGTATAAAAAGGAATTCATTAACTTTAAATAGAGTTTACAGAGTTTGCAAGGAAATGAAGAAGATCATTCTCATTCCATTCATCCTGATATTTAGATTTCTACTGTGTCTTGCAGCTTTATCGGCTAAAACATTAAAATTCCTACTTAAATATTCAAATCTAAGATAAGAAATGACATCTAACAATGAATAAGTGGTCCAGCTATTTTTTTTTTTTTTTTTCCGAAAAAGAGGCTAACCTCAGTACATATAATGAAAAACCCGATTTAGGAAACCGGAAACCTTACCGATGTTTTGGAAGATCATAAAACAATTATACAAATTGTAGTATCTCCACCAATTCTTTCCTATCAAATCTATCCATGCTTTATCCAGCTATTCTGACTCTTACTTTTATTAAGATAAGAAATGACAGTTTTCGCATTAGTGATGATTTTACCCGTTTCCAAACTTGCGATTACAGTTTAGCTGCTGCCTAAGACCATCTCCAATAGTTTTAAAAGTTTTACTTCATCCATTCGGGTTTAGTTGCTAAATTGTGTTTTTATCTTGTCCAGATTTAGTTGATAAAATTGATATTTCCCCTCTCTGCATTTACTACCATGCCTTCTTTAAGTATCTCCATGACAAAGAAAATTTAGGCAACTCTACACAGGATTTCCACTTAAATAGCCACTCAAGCTTTTTTTTTTATAAACAGTTATAGAGAGGTGAGGCTCTACCGAACTTTGATGAGTCAGAAAGTTGCTCTAATTCTTGCCAAGGGATGCTATTTGGGTGAATCGCGGTCGAAAGCGACCGGAACTAGTTTTTTTTATGGAAAAAAATGATGGATGATTTGACCCGGCAAAAATAATTCACACGTCAAAACCGACACCTGTCAATCTCTGCTTCACTGTGTATATTGTATAGTCAAATCAAATCCCTGACGTGCCTTTTATTAAAATACCTTCTCTCTTCATGTTCTTCATCCGTCACCATAGTTGCGAATGCAGATCATGGCTGCAAGTCCGTCAGATTAACTTCAAGAGTTTTGTTTTAGATTATCTTCTCTTTATTTCCACTACCTCTTTCTTTATCTTCCTAATCCCTAAAAATAATCCTCGTTAAATTGGCGCCTATACCACTTAATTTGGGCCTATAGCTAGATGACAAAAAAAAGGTCACTAGAAATCACTTCACACCACCCTTATCGAAATAATTACCAAACTATCTATTTTACCCATGATTAATTAGCACTAATTAATCATAATATTAGGGGTTAATTTTGTTTTGGATGTGAGATTAACTAATATTAGAGAGTTCATCAAAACATCAACATTTTGATTTTTTTTTCGTAAAAGTTACACAGAATTGGTTTACGTTCATTCACTTGTAGACCGATTCTGGATTGGTGTTTAGAATTACCAGAGGACATCCAGAATCGGTTTACTTTGACATGTTTTATAATCCGATTATAGGAATCGGATTTTTCTAATGACATATATAAACCGATTGTTTCCTTTCATTACCAATTTTCATTCATCGCATTATTATTGTAGGATGCATTGTAGGCGACCCTAGTGGACGAGTTATAGTTTCGTGAGGGTTTACATAGAGGTCTACCCACAAAACCTATAAAAAAACTTCTAAAGCCATCAATCTTCCTCCGACAAAGACGATACCGCATCCAAGTAGTCTGGGTTATCCTCCGGGATTCTATCTGCCAAGAAGTGATAGCTTGCATCGAATGCGAATGCTTCCTCCTTTACCTCCAAGTAGCGCTCTTTCACGGCTTCGTGCTACAAAAACACAAAAACAAACTTACATTTGTTAGTGGTGTTTCAATGGAAGATAAAACAACATGGGTCACGTAAAATAAACCACAAAATTACTTACAAATTGTGCAATGGACAAGGTGAAGGGGGAGTGTTAAAAATCCGAGGTTGGAGAGCTAAAAAAAGCAAGTATCGCATTTTCTATGACTAGGTGCCTATCGTGCACTTGTTGAACACTTCTTGCGTTAGGATTCCCAAACTCTTGGCTAAATGTGTTGTGTACCCTAGCCCAAAAGGTTACGGAATCCACCCTTTCGGAGGATTGACGTCTAAGTCGTTTTTCCGCATACCAAGCTTTGGTGATTGCCAAATCTTCCGCGGAGTCGATTGATGCCATTTCTTGTATGTATATGTATGAAATGAGTAGTTGTGGAGTATATGGAGTGAGGGGGAATAAAATAATCAATTTTGGGGCAAATGGGGTCCAAGGGTGAGGTCTCTATTTATAGAGAAAGTCCCAAACGACTATTTTTTTTTAAAAACGTGTAATAATTTGAAATCGGTCTTTTAGAAGGACTATAAAATCCGATTGTGTTTATATGCCACAAGGAATCGGTCTTTCTTGTGACCAAAGTAAACCGATTATAGTCATTTTAAATTTTGAATTTTCACCGATACTAATCGGTTTATATATTTCCATATGTGATCCGATTAATTTTATATATATATAAATTCTCATTCTCTCCTACTTTTTCATTATTCTAATACAATTTTATATTTAAAGGGTCCCTCTAAATATATTATATCACTAAAACTTTTATAAATACCCCACCACACAAATACAAATATATTTTTTATTCATTAGGGTCCCACCCAACACAATTAACTATATGTTTTTAATCAAGTTTGGCATGTCTACCATAGTGGGGAAACTCATTTGCCATGCCACATGGCATGCCAAACAACATTTTTTTGCCATACCCATAGGAATAGGCCTTACAAAGAAATATGATATATTTGTTTAAGCATCTCTTTGCTTTATAAATTTACAAGTAAATTATTTTTGTCATTTTAAATCATCTCAAAAAAATGATTAAGCATCTCTTCTCTGTGTATATATTTCCATAGTCATTTTAAATTTTGAATTTTCACCGATACTAATCGGTTTATATATTTCCATATGTGATCCGATTCTATGTCAGGCTAGAATTATAGAGCAACACATAATTATAATTAAAGCTTCAAGTTCATCAAGTTCAACACAAATATCATCCAAAATAAAAACCTTAAAATAACCACAAGTCTTGTAAACTTAAACTTTTAATATGTAAACATTAAACAACATGAGCATCGACACCAGCATCACCACCATCAGCAGGAGCACCAGCACCAGCATCACCATCATCAGCAGGAGCAGCATCACCAGCATCACCACCATCAGGAGCAGCAGCTTGTGCTTCAGCCATTAGTTCCCACATATCTTGCATTTCTGCATGGACCTCCCTCCCAGATGAAATCATGTTTCTCCTCATCCCGGCGAAGGTGATGACCTCAATAAGCTCTTTAAGTGAAAGCTTATCAATCAATGCCACGGCTTGTTCAAGCCGGGTTTTAGCTCCGAATGCAAACTTGTATAAGCTCCTCACCGGCACTCTTTGTGGTTGCCTCAAGATATCCTCCACGTTTAAATCTCAATTGTAGAATGGTAGGTGTCCAAAGTCCATTCTACACAAAAAATAAACAAAAATCATGTTAAAAATCAGTACATAAAGAAATATATATAACCCGATTCTGAAAGAAAGATGAAAAGACTATATTAATCGGATTATACATATTACATATATAAACCGATTCTGGCATATAAACACAATCGGATAATGTTAATCCTAATGTAAACCGATTACTGTGCATGATCTTCATGGTCGAAAAAAATCCAGAATCGGTTTATTCGATAGGTCAATAAAAACCGATTCTGGGTATAATCAGAGTTTTGATTTGCCAAAAACGATGATTTAAAGATGTAAATCAATAAGATAAGAAGATGGGTTGATGGAGATTTACCTTCTTCTTGGTTGGATCGAAGATCGTCGGAGTAGAGGATGAAAAAAAAATTGATTAGGGTTTTGAGAATTTGGAAAGTTTATGATAGAAATGGAAAGATTTTTTAGGTTTAGGTTTTTTTGATTTTGGATTTACTGAAAATAGAAAGATTAGAATTTATATTAGTGAGTTTTAGAAATTAATGTGGGGGTAAATTAGTATTTTTATAAGGTTTGGGTGCCTAGAGTAATTTGGGGTGTGAGAAGGAAAAACCTATAGGCCCCAATTAAGTGGTATATGCCCCAATTTAGCCAGGAAAATAATGCCCCTAAAACTCCTGCTGATTTTAGGCCTATAAATTTAAGTAATGTTAGTTATAACATCATCTCCAATTAATATCTACAATACCAGTCCATCTGTAAGTCATTTATTTTTTGCTGATGACTGTCTTGTTTTTACTAGGGATAATATTAAAGTTGATAAGAATTTAGAGACCATGATAGAAATATTTACTAAGTTCTCCGGCCAAGTTATAAACTTTGAGAAATCAGGGATAATCTTTAGTCCTAAAATAGAACCTATAACTAAATCACAAATCCTATCTATACTGAAAATTAAAAACCTTGGTCTGGCTGACAAATACTTAGGAGTGTCATCACTTCTTCAAATGAACAAAATAGAATCCATTAAAAAACTTGAAGAATCTTGTGATAAATGGCTAGATACTTTGCAAGGGAAATATCTTAACCAACTTGCATACAATTGAATTAGTGATTCAAGTTAATAAGGATCTATTTGGAATGATAATTCTAGAAAGTGTAGAACAAGAGCACCTACTCTGAGTTAGATTAGGAATGTGATTCCATGGAAATTGCCAGAAAGTGGATTTTAAAAGTTTAATTTTGATGCTGCATTTTTGAAAGATAATAATCACATGGGTATAGGTTAGATGATATTTTCTGATGCGGGGAAACTTGGAGAAGCACAATCACTTGCTAGGATAACTTAAGATGAAGAGCAAGCTGAAGCTCTAGCAACACTGGTAGATATCAAGTGGGTAAAAACTTCAGCTGTTGAAAAGCTACATCTAGAGGGAGACTTCCAGAATGTATTAAAAGAAATAAATGGAGAAGTAGGAAGTGTTAGATGGACCAATAATATTTTAATTCAAGACTATATATAGGAGTCTCTTAGTAAGTTTTAGAGATTTGAAATGCAATGTTGTGCATACAGAATCGAATAAAGTTGTTAATAGCCAAGCTAAAAAGGCTAGAAATGATAGATTCGATTAATGTTGGATTTCAGTATTTTCATCTTGGTTAAAATCTCTAATCAGAGAAGAACTGAATGTAGTCTTACACCAAAGTTGTTTAATGAAATTTTTTTCTTATAAAAAAAAAAACAAATGTAAGCATCATTTTTCTTGGATTTATTTTATTTTATATGGATGTCTAGTGTGTTTTTTATGGTCTTTTATTGAATTTTTTATTATGATGTTGTTTTGGATCAGAGTTTGCATTGGCGCTAGGTCCTTTACTTGGAGATTGAGGATATTGATGTCACAGAAGGATCAGGTATGATAATAATTGGGGTTTTTGTATCTTTAGATTTGATGGTTCTAGGTGGTGATAGCGTTCTTACTTCTAAATTATAGGCTTAAATTTGTTTTTTCATTTATTAGGGTTTGAGTACTTGGAATTGGGAATTGTTATTTTCAGGTTGATGTAATGTTTCATATTTAGGGTTTTTCTAGAATGGTTATTACAACCTAAAATTGATTAATATTCAACATCAATTGTTTTAGTTTTTTTTTTCTTGAGTGTATTTCTTAGATTGGATAGTACTTAGATGTTGCGGGAGACATTACCAAAAAGGTTAATGTACTTTGTTGGTAAGAATACTCCATATGAGTGTGTCACCCACACTTCTGGATTTTGGCTTCTGAAACATGGATGAGTAGGACTTCAACAGTAAGATGTTGGTGATGTGAGTATATGACCACATTAGGTTTATCATGACGTCTAGAGCTTTAGTACAATTGAAGTTAAAGTTGATATTCTTAAATATCGTCAAATACAAGTGTGTATAGTTATATGCTTTGTGGTGATGTGTTCGGTAGGTGAAACTCCCCTGTCCTTAAATATCGTCAAAGACATAGCAGACCAAACACATTTAGAAAACTTGCAGTTTAGGAATAAATGGTTTCCGTCTTCTAAATACATTTATAAAACTTGCAGTTTATGAATAAATGGTTTTCCTCTTCTAGATGACTATCAGAACAAAGACTGCAACATGGATAAACATGCTTGATAAACTGGTAAATTCTATTTCTTAGAGGTAAGACTCTAGAGACCAATTTCCAACAGAAAAGTTTAATGCTAGGAATGCAGTTCATTTTCCAAAGAAAGTTCACAAAATATTTATCAACATTATTAGTGTCTTTGTTAGAGAGGAAATGGTACACAGATTTAGTGGTACATTCCCCTAAAAAAGTAGACTCCCATCTTATTCTATCAGGAAAATCAATATTCAAAATGATAGAGATAATTTTATTATGCACATAATGGTGAATATACTATTCAATAATATTATGATTCCTATTTCCATGGCCATCAGTCAGTTAATCAACAGTTTCAGGAAGGTTATCATCAATATTAATAGGTTTATGCCAGACGTTTAATTAGGAAGCCAAAAATCAAACAAAATGTTTACATTAGAACCGCGGTTAACTTGTCATTCATAGTTAAATCCAATAATAGATAAACCTTTCTTAATACTGCTCCAGATCCAAGAGATCTTATATTTTCTAGAGTGGAAAAGCGGGTTGGTTTTAGGAAAGTACTTAAGCTGTAAGACTTGACCCTAGAGATGATCAGGATTGTTTAAGAGTCTCCAAGAAAGTCGGGTAATCATCGACATATTTTTCCTATGTGGATTTCTAATTCCAAGACCTACAGACTCAAGACTAGTCATATACTGACCCAAGATTTAGTATATATTCCTTTAGCAGTGTATTTTTTTGTCCCACCAAAGTTCCCTCTGCCTTTTCGCAATATTGTATTGAACATCCTTAGGGAAAGCAAAGCATTGCATCTGATAACTATGATAGGCACTAAGAATAGATTTAGTATGAAAAGTTTTGCCCGCCTTAGAGGGGAGTTTTCCCCTCCTTCCCTGAAGAGCACCATAACACTTACTAAGAAGCGGTTAATAGTTTTATTTCTATCAAAGAAAAGAGGTGTTCTTAAATATTTATCATTTTTTGAGATTTTTCTAACTTTAAAAATTCTACTAATGATTTTACAATGTTTATTATGCATTTTAAGAGATAGGTAAATTCCAGATTTTTGAAAATTAATAAATAAATTATGAGTATTACACCAAAACAAATTAAAAGATATCCATCCGAACTTCTTTACTTCCTAGATATATTTAACATTATAATGTAAAACGTGTAACAATCATCATATGAATATAGGAGGAGCCCATTTAGAAATTTAATTCCATAGATTTTCTTATCCTTTCCATCTTTAAACAACAACCTAGATAAAAATTCCATACAAATATTAAAGAGATAAGGAAATAGGGGTTCTCCCTCTCGAAGAACCCTCTCCATCTTAAAAACTTGACCAGGTATTCCATTAAGAATCACAAAGAATGGAGTTGTATTGACACATTGCGACACCATAGCGATTGAGTAATCGGTTGGGGAGAGCGATTTTGACTACACTGACTGACACCAATTGTCAATAAAACCAAAAGCAGATAAAATCTTTTCAAGAAAAGCATATTCAACCCTATCAGAAGTTTTTGAAAGATCAAGTTTTAAGGCAAAATGGCCTTTTTTATTTTTTGAATTTTTCATCGTATGAAGACTTTCATGCTCACTGATTATATTAACAGTAATTTGACGACCCGGAATAAATGTCGATTGATTTTGAGAGATCATTTTTTCTAGACAAGGTTTCATTCTATTAGCCAATATTTTTGATATAAGTTAGTAAATCTTATTACTTAAGTTAATTCGCATGAAGTCACTAGGATTACATGGATTCTGAACATTTGGAATAAACTAATGTAAGAGAAGTTTCACTGTTTAAGCGTAGACTCAATTTTAAAGAAATTTTGCATAAGGTTAGTAATATCTTGTGCAAAAAAATCCGAGTGAGCTTTAAAAAAACCAGACGGGAAGCCATCTGGCCCCGGTGCATGTATTGACTAGTACAAAAAAGAGTATTCCTTATTTCTTCTTGATCTAGAATTCTAGTGAGATTCATATCATCTTCCTAAGAAATGATAGGAGTAACAAGATCGTTAATGAGACAATGTTTCATTGGTATTGTTATGTTTAACTGCTACAAATGATGTTTACAGTTGAGAGTTTACCTTTATTAATTTTCTTAAAAATTACAAGAATATAAACTAGGTAACATGAGAAAAGGATAGAATAACTAGTTAAGTTTGTATAAATTTGATGCAACGTTGCTCTCTATATCCTTTCTCACTGATTCTTGATTTGGTATTTTGACTTTGTTAGAATGCATTTCCTACCACGAAAATTTTAGAGTGTATAGAAGAATATTGATACAGGTGTATCCATACTCCTTTAGGGAACTTAGTAAATTAACCTCAAGTTAAGTTGAGAAAGAATCCTATAATAGGAATGAAACCTTATTTAGGTAAAATTCTTAGTTAGGAAAGAGTATTGTTTTAAGAAATATATACTCTTAATTTTGGAAATAGATCCCTAATAGAAGTCATTGATTCACTCAGTACGATAAAAAGGCTATTAATAGGGAGATTTAGCAAAAAGGCTAAGCATACTGAAAACCTGGAGAAAGCTGTAGAACAAATACTTGTGCAATGTTACCAAACAATTTAAGGTTGATCCACTGTTTAGAGAGATTGTGAGCGTAACAAAAAGAGAATTGTAATCATTTTCTTGTTCATAATCTGGAGAAGAAATATTTCTTCGAATTACTTTCTTGTGTCTTTTGTTTTCTAAGTTTTCATCTATTACTGTTCTGAATTCCGCCCCTATAATAATAGCAACCAAGGTATCTAGATCATACATATAGTGAGAGTCCCACGGTGTGTTGTCTTTAAGATAGTTTGGTGGGTCATTATTGGTATGCTTCTGAGTTGGACGGTCTCTTACTTTCGTGAAAGATTATGTTTTCATGTATCATTCATTTGGTGCAACTTATGTCTTTAAAATGCTTCACGAGTAAAGAGTCAATATGCTCAGGCTCTTCAATCCATAATCCAGTTTGATCTCAAAGAATATGAATATGGTTTATTCTTCTTTTATTATAAGCAATTTGATGAAAATAAGCAGTATTTTTATCGTGATCATTTAAAAATTTATCTCTCGCAAGTTTTTCCAATGATCGTTTTCCTTATCATATCAACTTTCAAGTTAGGTTTGAAGATTTTTAATTTGATTGACAGACAAAGGATTAATATTATGCAGCTCATCTATTTTTAGATTCATATCACTAATGTTCTTAAAAATGTTTCAAAAAACTTTGTTATTCCAAACAAAGAGGGAAAAAAAAAGATGTTTTAGATTATTGGTGAATTTTTAATCGTTAGATCCTCTATTAGTATGATTCCAATTTTCCTCAATCAATTTTGGTATGGTCTAACCAATATCTAATTATTCTAAAAGGTTTTCCCTTTTGTAGGAGTTGTTTCTAATAGAATCGACGTATGATCAGAACCAACTTTAACTAGATGTTTAACTATAGCATTCGGGAAAAGACTAATCCAGTCCGTAGACGCTGAAACTCTTTAAATCCTCTATTTTTACGTTTTCTTATCCTTGTCTATTATTAGACCAAGTAAAAGGTATCCCCATAGCCTTCGATTTATGTGTTATTTATCGATTCCTAATTTTTTTCATGCCAATGTTGGTGACTGGAGATAAATTTCTTCAATTATTCCTGAGATGGGAAGGAGTAGGTCTTGCTTCATATCTGTTAATTCATTTCTGATTTACACGACTTCAGGAAGATACAACGACTAAAAAATGTATGCATGTCAATCGTGCAGGTGATGTTGGATTAGCTCCTGGGGATTTCGGGTCATTTTACTCATGTTCAGATGAATCATGCCTAAGATGATTAAGTTCTCTAGAAACATCTAATGATACGAGTCACTAGCTATATTCTTATGATGCGCCCACCCAGACAGATAATCTCAATCATACTTTTCGTGAAACTACATTTCAATAGGGTCCATTTTAGAGCTGGTCCGAGAGCACCCCCTCGAGCAAATGCTTCCACCGCTAGCCTCATGCGCTGGTGCCTTCTTTCTTGTGGTATCTTCAAGAGTAAGTGGGACTATTCCACCTGAGCCGAATTTAGAGGGCATACCCCTTAGATTAGCGTACCTCCAAATCACACAGATCATGAGACCAGGAGCAAGGAACAACCCATGCATGCTAAAAACTTTTGTACTATTTACAATCTGCTTGATTTCCCAAGTTTTAGGAAGTTTCATTTAAGATGGAACCTCTTAATTACTGGAATTCCTCATTTAAGATGGAACCTCTGTAGCATGAAAATGAAGTCTTTTTCTTTGTAGAATATCCGCTAGGATTTTGGGGAGTGATTCGTAGACTCATTCGATATCCACAAGCACTTATTGTCATTTTGTAACAACCCCGAAAAAGTATAAGGATGTTAGTTGAAGGTTTGGTTTCAATTTCAAAGAGTTTGATTTCATTTGGAGTATTTGTTGCGGATGGCTATAATTAAATTGAAGTGTGATGATCGTTTGACGAGACGTGGTATGTTTTGGACTTCGTATGCAGATATTTCAGTTATGGTGGAGCTGTGGTTTCTTATTATTCAATGAGAAATAATTTTGTAAACACAAGTTATGACATATGGTTGTATTGAGTCTTACTTGGTAAAACTTGTGAGTTTATAATTCTGTGAACGTTGTGTCTTCGAAGGGCGTGTACCTTTGGAGAGCAATGTGGCTACATGTTTGGATATCATTTTATATACTTTGTATGCATGATACGTTTAGTGACATCCATTTGGATATTTAGGTCATCTCGTATATTTTTTTATGAAAGAGAAGTTAGATAGATTGTGACCTTAGTTCCGATGGTTTTTTGGCAGAGGATTTTCATAGTGTACTTTAAGGAATCATCGAAGTGGTTTGAAGTGCAAGACTATTTTGAGAAACATGTTGGTATTTTAGTGTTAATACGTTTGAATTTGGAGTGAAGGCCCATATGTGAGGAACATAATATTGTTTGGGAACTTTATAAGTTTAGTTGTAATTCTACTATTTGGGTAGATAGAAATTGTAAGCATATTACTTGGAGAAAGCACAATGCATATTGTTCAAGTTTCTCGGACAAGTTTGGGGATGAATTTTGGATGTGCTATCTCACAAACCTTTTATCATATGATTTTATTGTTTGGTAAAGTACTTATGGATAGTGATTAAGTTTTGGTTGCCAAGTTTATTTCTCATAAGAGGAAATATTTTTGATGTTAGCGTGGAAGAAGGTGTTCTTTCTTAAGTTTTCCATAAGTTGTGTGTAATTCTTGATCAATTTAGAGTTCTCAATGAATAAGGTCATGTTATAACAATAATGATGATTTGAGAGGTTTTGGTTTGGGTGGAGCATCGTGTTCCCTTGCTCATCTAAAATACTATTGAGATTGGAGTTTCATTAATTACATAGGTAGTAGAAGGTGAGATCATATATTTCTCTTGAGAAGTCTATTCAGCAACAATTTAGTTTTATCATCCTTTTGCATTTCAGCTTAGCGTGATAAGTTAACACTATTATCTTGGATAGTTACTTAAGAATTTATTAAGATTTCTTAAGAGTAAGAAGACAATGAGCGAGCACGACGACGTTTTGGGTAGTTTCTTAGGAGCTGGTGGAGCCGCCTAAGGTTAAAAAGACGGATGGGTGTGGTTGGGTCTTTACGTTTTTTTTTTTTTTTGAAGGATGGTTTCCAAATCTTGTTTTGAATATAGTTATGTAATGGTACATATTTCGGGGTTATGTTAACTAAAGGATATGCACAAGACAGAGTGTGATTGTTATGATGTTTTCCTCTGTGGTTAATCACATTTCTATCCGAGTCTTGTTAGTTTTGGTGTGGCGGTTTGACTTACTCGACACACATTCTTACCAGAAGATTCAGTGCAGAACATTAATTTTTCATATCCCGTTTTGGTTTAGGTTTGCAGGTTTTATTTGGAACTTTGGTATGTCATCTTTTGGTGTCTCTAGTTCGTTTATTCACTAAGTTAATGATTACGCGAAGCTTGATTTGTTTGGTTTGTTCTTATCTCGTTGCTTGTTTTGGGGATATGCTCATGGTGAAGAACAAGTCAATATTCGGTTGTTCAGAAACAATTGAGTTTGGAGTTTTGAGATAAAGGAGTTTGATTCTGATAAGAAGACACGCAGAAGTTTGGATGGGATTTGTTGAATTTGGTCATTTGGGGTTAAGTTGATACTTGATCCAAATTTCTCGTCGTTGAGGTCCCTTAGGATGCCGAGGCGATTGTTGAGGTTTGAAGATCGTCTCGGATTATTGGAATCTTTACCGAGGTGGAGATTGTTGATTATTGTCGGTGTTTCAGGGAAGGTTCTAGAAAATTCTAGAACCCACTAGAGATTGTTATTTTAGGGAAACATACGGTTTCCTAGTTTAGGACAATTTTTTTATAAGGTAAGTTGCCTAATTAATATTAGGTTTCCAAGTTATTAAAGGTTTCTTTTTCAGAGAGACCAATACTTGGGAATCAAGTTATGACTATCATATAAGGAGGCTTATATGGTGATTGTCGGACATGAAATTCAACGGAGAGTTGGAGAATACAATACATAGTTCTCTAAGGTATTTAGGGGTTCCATCCCACCTCTTGGGGAGAAGTTTGAAAATAAAGAGACAATTCTCGAGTGTTGTAAGATACACCGTTGGTTTTGAGAGAGTATATCGTTATTCTTTTCGTAGCGATGCAAAATCCATTGTGTAGTGAAGAGAAGATTATCTTGTTCGTTGATGTTGGAAGATACATCATTGTTGTTGGAAGTCGTTTAGAAGAAGATTATCTGGTTTTGTGAGATAAGCATTGTTTTATTTTATTAGACATTATTTGGTAAGTTTGGAGCGTTTTGCTCGAGAGAGTTATTTTATGGTTTATGATCAACACAAGTTGGATCATATAATTTGTTGATTGATTCACCAATCATGGAGTGTAAAATTAATAACTCTAAATTTATAAGATAATAAAAATTTTAAGTGGTTACATAATAAAATTCCAAAGTTGTTTGTTTCTTTTCAATTTATGCAACACCGGACATCATCTCTACGAGTTTTTTTGTAGTCCCCTAAAGAGTTTGATGGATCATTTAGTTTTACTATTGATAAGATTGAAGAGAAACTAGATTCACGTTAAATCTTTTGATATGTTTTACCACTTTTATTTAAATTTTTCAAGAAGACTTTGTGTTTCTCTTTGAGTTAAATTTGGATTGGAATGACTATTGTTTATTTTGTCATTATTTTTGACACCTTGATCCAAAGATTTAGTGTCTTTTTTGTTTCGTTTAACATCAAAAGATTTATAAATTTATGTTAATTTACTAGAGTTATATTATATTATGCCAAAAATTTTCACATCAATTTGAATTGAAAATAATATCTCAAGATATTTTTATTATTGGAGTTTAACTTTATTTTCTTTTATTGTATTTTTGAAACTTAAATTTAAGTGTTTCGATAAAAAACAATTAATTTATCATAAATTAATACACAAATTGGAAGACATGAAATTTATTAAAGCCATGGTTAATAATGAAGAAGTATAAGATGGATATAAGATTTTCCACTTGATGTTTTACCTATTGCTTCCTTTGTGTGTGCATTGTTTATTTTTCATTCTAAAAGATTTAGTGTTTGTGGGTTTGAAATTTCAATGAAAATACAATAACAAGTTGACGGAAGACATGAATAGAAGCCATGGTTAGGTTTACGATATTCATCCACACTTTTGTTTAGGTGTAAAACACGAATTTTGATATCATCCACACTTTATTTTCAACCTATTTTCAACATACTCTCGGATAATTTTTTTTTTTTAAAAAAAACATTAAATATGGAGATAAAGGGAACACCAAAAAAAATGGGTAACTGTGCGAGTAGATCAATATGAATATAATATACTTCCTTCGCTTCAGGAAAAGTGATTTTTTCGCCATTCCATTTTCATTGATCTAAAAATAGGTCAATGTGCAGACGAAAAGTGAAATTTTCACCTTTTCAATTTTAATCTTAAAATATATAGGCTAATAAATTGAGAATGCAAAAATTTATATTCCATCTCAACTTAAATCCCATCTTTCTTTCCGATACACCCAAACGAAACGTTTTGTTTTTGTAACATAACATCTCCTTTCCCTTCACCCCCTCCTTGTCATTCAAGAACCGAGCCGACTAGAATTTCTTTCTCACCAAGTATTTCTCTCTCTCTCACCCTCTTTTCTCCTTTCACTCTGCGTACAAAGAAAGCTTTATGCCGGTGTTAATGGAAGAAGAATTCTTAGAAAAGGTAAATAAAATTACTCCTTACAAGTTCAATTTTTGTGTAAATCTCGTATAAATGTGTCTAGTTCTTGTTTTTCTAGTTCATCCATGGTGATTTGTACTAGTTGATTCTCTTAGTTGAGTACTCAAATTGCTTTGATTATTTGTTTCATTTATATCTTGAATTGTTTTGTTTAAATCGGTCACATGTTCTTCAATTTTGCTAAGTCATGGTGATTATTGTACCATTGTACCAGTTCATTGTCTTTGTGAATTGCTTAAAGTTTTTTAAGGGTTAGCTTCTTTTATACAGAACGAATTTATAATTTGATTTTCATTAAATCTGTTTGATTTTTGCTAAGAATTTTAGCAAAACCAAGTACACAATGTCATTTGATTGTGAGGGTTTTGAGGGTTTTGATAGAGGATTGCTGTTTTATTCAATTCCTGTATATCTTGAATGTTTCAGTTTTAGATTAGATTGTTTTGTTCTGACATAATACCAGTCTCAAGGGGTAATTCTCTTGCACAATTTCTTTCAATTTCATATGAATAGATAGCAAATTCACAATGATTATCTTAATCTTTTGCAGGTTCAAAGGCTGATTAAACAACCAGACAACATCCGCAACGTGTCGGTGGTTGGCCATGTCAATCATGGTAAATCAAATTTGGTTGATTCTCTTGTTGGAGGGGCAGCAAAGCACTCGGATGAGGCAAAGCACAGCACTTCAATGCGGTTAGCTGGGCATGTGAATGATCTTATGCTTCTGCAATCTAGTTATAGTCAAAACGATGCTCAACTTGGTAGATGAAAACTTCATGGTTTTGGTAATTTTTAAGAGAGGACTAACATATATAGAAAGAGTGACAAAGAGAGGTAGTATTTTTCGTTTTCCTGGGTGAGGAGGAGGAAAACTGACAATTTTGTACTTGAAAGGGAAGTCTGTAGGGAGTATACTACTATTGGCTATTGACCCTTGATGGAAGTGCTGGTATCCTATGCTGAAGCCTTCTAGTGCTCTTGTTTCTTTACTAGGTTTGTTATTCAGTTTAAAGGAGTGGTGTAAGGCCTTTGTAAATGCTTTGTTACTTCTTAAAATCAAAATTTAATTGAATTATGGTATTTAATGTTGTAGTTGAGTCAATGGAACTGAACTGCTAAAGCTAAAGAAACAAGAAGTTTGAACATGACAGTTCTATGCTTGCTCGCTGCAGAACGATGGATTCAAAAGCTGGTTGTTCGGAGGTATATCTTGTAAGCGAATGCAAGGTATTTGTGGGTGCAGCAACCCTTTTGAGGTAACAGCCTTCAAATTCTTCACTTTTACATGCATGGATGATAAATTGGTGAGCTTTACTATGTTCACATGATACCTCACAAATAAGCCACGGCATTTAGCAAGCTTTTTAAAATCTGGTATTGTCTATATGTGAAGAGGGGACACCATAAAACGCGATACCAAGGATACTATGCATTCACCAGAAGCTGTTGAGTCAGCAAAGAAGACTGCGTGCCACTACGACTCAAACTGCTGCGGGAACTGAAGTGAGCCCCAATACTTGTACCAGTGGTAGACCAATTCGTGACATTCAAATTACCCTACTGAATCATACTGAATCATATGCGTTAAATCGTTTTGTTCAGTCATTACTATGATGTGAATTCTGAAAAAAAATGGGAGCTCTTTATTATCGGGGAAGCCTTGAAGAAAGTTCTGGATAATGAAGCTGACGCATGTGAGGCTAGAAAGCGATGATGAAACCCTCATTTTGAAACTTCAAATGCAGGAAATTGACGGATCACGCTTGGATTGTGGAAGGACATATACACTTTTTACTTCTCTTTCTCAGCATTTTAATTTGTCTTTCTACTGTGTTGGTCGCTGAATCTTATATCATCTTCTTGCCCACTAATTGTCGTGCTAGTGTATAGTTTCTTTGAGATAAAAGATTAAGATTTATTCCATAGTGCGAGGAGGCACATAAATAAGAAAATTAATGTGCAAGTTACAAACTTGAAAAAAAGAAGAATCATAATGATTTTGTGCAAATTTCTGAACCAATTATAAGAACGTTAGTTACCTGAATTGTGCCATTACGAAGATCCAAAGATGATCAAAGTAGATATAGAAAAGCAATGGACCCGAATTGCTCGAATGAACTAATGTATTGGGTTTTAGATAATTAATGTAGATTCATGCTGCAAGTTATCTCATGCAGTAAAGAAAAGAGAATCATGTAATGCTCTCTTACCCACCTAATGAGTGTGCAAGTAGACTTCACTGGCCGAGTGCTGCTGCTGCTAGATATATCACACGGTGGTGTCAATAAGACGTTGCAGATTATACACATATGGTACCAGATGATTCCCTATATAAGCATTATTTCTAGTCAATCCATATGCCGGAATCTCACATTCTGAGATCTCAAAAACCGTATCAAGGGATCTTTGCTTAATTCCATATGACATTATCCTTGTGTTTATGGATAAGTACATTGTTTTCAAAGTAGGGTTGTAATCCAGGATCCTATAAGACTGCCCATTTCTTATATGTTTATTCAAATCTCCCAATTGTTGAGATAAATCTTTCAACTCCCAATCAAACTGCTGAGTTTTCTTGCAGTAGTTAAGACGCCACACTGGAAGTTTATTGGCATCGCTACAATGCTCATAGCTGCACACGAGCTCCCCATTATAATCCCATAAATACAGTCCGGATAGTCCTGTCAATGTCGGATACTCTGGATTATAATAGTAATCAGGAGGAGTTTCGAGCAAATCTAAATTTTTGAACAATGATGTTTTCTTATCGTTGGTGTTGCTGAAACTGTAGACAAGCATGTAGCCAGCGAAGCAGTTCCAGTATAGCGTATTTTTGACGATAACTTTCGACCCCATTGTAGTCCTTTCATAACATAAATATGGAAGTGATTTAGAGACTTCTTCCCACTTACAGGTTTCTGATGAGTAAATCCACAGTTCTGTATCTCCCATTGTCTCTGTGTCTGGCCCACAGTAAAGGTGTAGAACTTCATAGTAAAGGTATCCTGTTGGGCTAGAGCGAGAAATCAACGCAAAAACTTCCACAAAGTCCAATAATTCATTCCCGGTGCAAGGCTGTTTCTTGTTCCCAAGGGGTTGAGGAACAATTAATTTCTCCATTGTAAGAGGATTGCAGACATATAATCTTATGGACCGTGTTTCCATATTGGTTACTCTACAAAGGAGCAATCCGTTGCACGAGTCAATAAGCGTGACATAATCTTTCAACCTATCCTCTTGCAAGAAACTTAGTGAGCAATCAGGTAAACCACCAGTATCTGCAAATCTTTTCTTTTGTTCAAAAGTATGATCAGATATATGATATATAGGCCACCAAAGATTTGTAACTTTGTTACTATCACATTGGTAGAGAAAACCTGTGACACGACTTATACTAGCTAACCGTTGAAAGTGCTCATACCCAAACTGAGGCTTCTCCACTGATCTTCGAATTTCTTGGGACACACATTTGATTCTGAAAACAGCTGAAACGACAAGGTGAAGAATAATCGAAGTTTTCTTATTATTGAAAAGCTTAGTTACAAAATCGGTATTCCCTTAGGCTAAATAGGAAGATGACCCAAAAACATATTTGGCTAGTATTAACTCAAAATAATATCTTTCCTAACTATTATATTTCCTAACCATATAAACAATATATACATAAATATATAATATCTCCTGATACTCCCCCTCAAGTTGGAGCATGGAGATCACGAATGCCCAACTTGCGAAGAAGAAGCTCAAACTGAGGACGACCCAGAGCTTTGGTGAAAATGTTTGCAAGCTGAGCGGTTGTGCGAACATGAGAAGTAACAATAGTGCCGGACTGAATTTGATCTCGTACATAATGACAATCAATCTCAATATGTTTTGTGCGTTCATGAAAACAGATTAGCGAAGCAATATGAAGTGCGGATTGAATGTCACAGTAAAGACGCATAGGCTGAGAATGAAACACACCTAGCGATTTCAATAATGCCTTTAGCCACGTGAGTTCACTACAAGTATGAGCCATAGAACGGTACTCGGCTTCAGCAGAAGAACGGGATACTGTGTGTTGCTTCTTTGTCTTCCAAGATATAGGTGAGCCTCCTAAAAAAAATAAAATAACCAGTAAGCGAACGACGAGTAAGTGGGCAGGAGGCCCAGTCAGAGTCACAATAAGCAGTAAGTTGAAGAGCACTATCCTTGCGTAAAACAATCCCTTGACCCGGATGGCCCTTTAGATAACGAAGAACTCGAAGAGCAGCTTCCCAATGAGATACCCGAGGAGACTGCATAAATTGCGCCAACACATGCACCGAGTAACATAATTCAGGACGTGTAATGGTCAAATAAATCAAACGTCCAATAAGGCGACGATACTGAGATGAATCAGAATAGAGAGGTCCATCATCCAGAGCTAGACGATGATGTTGATCAATGGGTGAAGAAGCTGGTTTGGCCCCAAGAAGTCCAGTCTCCGACAAAATATCCAAGGTGTATTTTCGTTGAGATAAAAACAAACCTTCAGATCCTCGAGACATTTCAATACCAAGAAAATACTTGAGATTGCCCAAATCTTTCATATGAAAACAACGGCTTAAATATGCTTTAAAAACACTAATAGCAGCGGAATTATTCCCGGCAATAATTAAATCATCCACATAGACAAGTACATTAATGGAATTCTCACCTCGTCGCAGGGTAAATAGAGAGTAATCAGCATAAGACTGTACAAAGCCAAAAGCCTTAAGAGCACCTGCAAGCTTAGCAAACCAATTACGAGGAGCTTGACGAAGGCCATACAAAGATTTATGGAGTCGACACACTTTACCAGGATATTTAGTCGAATATCCTGGAGGAAGTTGCATATATACTTCCTCATCAAGATCCCCATGTAGAAAAGCATTATGAACATCCATTTGATGTAACTCCCAATCACGAGCAACTGCGACTGCTAAAAAGGTTCTAACAGAAACCATTTTAGCTACGGGAGCAAATGTTTCATGATAATCTACCCCTTCAACTTGCCTATTACCAAGAACAACCAAGCGAGCCTTGTATCGCTCGACACTACCATCAGAATTATATTTAATTTTGTAAACCCATTTACAACCAATAGCTTTCTTCCATGGCGGCAGATCAGTTATAGATAACGTGCCATTCTTATCAAGGGCACCAATTTCCTCAGACATAGCTACGCGCCAAACCGGAAGACGAACAGCTTCTGCATAACTCATAGGTTCTTTAAGAGTAGTTATCGCCGCCAAAAACCGAGTATGATTAGCAGAAAAATTTACACAAGACACATAATTAGTTATGGGATAAGGCATACCTGAGGTCGTTGATGAGTGAGGAGTGGAGGAGCCGGGGTCTATGGCTTTGACGGTATTACAAACATAATCCTTCAACTTTGTATTAGGAACCCGTGTCCGTACACTTCTTCGAACTGCCTTATCCGAACTGTCACTAATAACATCAAACAACACATTTTCAGGTGAACCGGTATCATTATCAGATGAAGGAAGTGAAGTCCCCGACGCTTTCGTGGCGAACCTCATTAGATGAGACAAATAACTCATCCGACCCATGTCAGAAAGAATCGACAGATGAGACACATTTTTCCCTTACATCTCGCTGGTATACACGTGATGGTACGTGAACTATCACTAATTAAATCATCATGAACGTTGTCTCATGAGAGTACTACTTTGTCTCCACCGACAAGACACTTGTTACGCTCCTCCTAATGGTACCGACTTTGTCTCCTCTTGCCATTCGTGTCTCCCCATGTATAGGAACAAGTCCATTTCTCTTGGCAAAGAACATTATCATTCTCTTGTACAAAGGCGGTGTTGTACGCCCGCTATCGCACTCACTATTTCTACTTGTCATGTATAGGGACTGGCCATGTACGCTGCTATCACCTCCCGACAGAACTTGAACGCTCTACACGGACTAACTCCGTCACTTTCTCGACAGTCCTCAATACTTGCAAATTGGTGAAGATTGTCACCACTGCACACACCCCGTACATCACCCAATAATCCCGGCTGGTCCGAAGATATCACCACGCTATCATTCAACCGTCTTGGACATCTTTCATTATCGGTATGTAAAGAAACAAAGAACGAAGGAAATTTGTTTTCGAAGAAAACTACATCACGAGACACAAAAAATTGTTTCGTTTCCAAATCAAACAACCGCCAACCTTTTTTCCCATGAGGATAACCAACAAATATACAACGTCTACTTCGTGGATTAAACTTGTTTCTATCACGGGGGACAACACTTGCATAACACAAACATCCAAATACTCGAATAAGAGAATAGATAGGAGGCTTTCTATGTAACAATTCATATGGAGTTTTACCATTAAGCAAAGTAGTAGGCGTCCGATTAATAATATGAGCCGCACTTAGAATGCATTCACCCCAAAACCGAAGAGGTAAATTTGCTTGAAATCGCAAAGCACGTGCCACATTCAATATATGACGATGTTTGCGTTCAACTCGCCCATTTTGTTGCGGTGTATCCACACATGAAGTTTGAAATTCTATTCCTTGTTCAGAAAAAAATTTAATCAAAGGAAGAAATTCAGTACCATTATCACAATGAACTAAACTGAAGATGTCTTTAGCTTTATTCTCACTAATAGGAAAACTAGCACGAGTTTGCTTAGCCTTAAAACAAGTATCACATGGTTCATTGAGAAATTTCTGACAATCAACTTTATTCATACCGGAAGCAAAGAAATAATCTTATTAGAAGGATGACCCAAACGCCTATGCCATAAGTAATAATCTTCACCAAAAGAGTAACTCGATTTGCCATAATCTGCGCTCCACTATGGAAAATATAGACCCCATCTCGTTCCTCACCCACACCAATCAACGTCCTCGTAGTGCGGTCCCGTATCACACACAACTTATCACCAAAGTGACGATACATTTCGATCTTTAATTATACACGCTAATGAAATCAAATTACAGTGAAGATCGGGAACATATAAAACACGGTATAATCTCATATTGTTTCCAAACACCACGGTGCCTTCACATGGAGCAACTGTGTATGTGCCGTTTGGAAGTTTTACGGAAGTAAAACCTATTTGATATGTTTTGCACAAAAACTCTTTACTCCCTGTCATATGCCTCGAAGCCCCTGTATCAAGTATCCATTTCCTAGAAAGTTTTTCCTTCGAGCCCTCCTTATTTGAAGAATTAAACATATTCACAATAGCTTCCCACTGTGCATCAGTGAGTGTATTAGCAAGTGGTGCTCGATCTTGTGATGAAAGATATTTTTCAGTTGAATTCAAATCAATATTCATAAGTGTTGTATTCACAACAACTTGACCATCTTGTTCATAATTATCGCCATTCAATTTTACCGGAGAAATCATCATACCCGTAAAAATATGTAAGTAATATGAAAAAAAAATTAGGTTATTTCGATTCTGGCTCAGATGCCATGAAACGACAAGGTGAAGAATAATCGAAGTTTTCTTATTATTGAAAAGCTTAGTTACAAAATCGGTATTCCCTTAGGCTAAATAGGAAGATGACCCAAAAACATATTTGGCTAGTATTAACTCAAAATAATATCTTTCCTAACTATTATATTTCCTAACCATATAAACAATATATACATAAATATATAATATCTCCTGATAACAGCTTTTGCCGGCAAAAACGAAAATATCTTCAATTGAATATCAGTATTATAGTCGATAGCAGAAGGACTACTCACTGGATCAGTGTCCCTATTAGTATTGGAATTACTAGCAACTTCTATTAATCCCTCCCCAAATATGTCTCCAGATGAATCAGATTCTACCTCTTTTTCGTCTATGAAGGAGTAAACCCTTTGTCCACAAGTGTCTGGAGCTGTATAATATTCATCTAATAAAACATGTAAAAAAACAGCATAGTTTTCATCAGATCCTTCTACTTCTTTTTTATCTTCGAAGAAGCAATCCCTTTCTCCATAAGTGTCTGGAGCTGTATAATACTCATCTAAAATATGTAAAACAGCCGCCGCATCGTCGTCTATGTCATTATCTTGATTGGTATTCACCATATTCCCTGGTTCTGCTGAGTGATATTAATATTATATAAGATGAACGAATTCAATTGAAATAACTACTGCATCTCACAGACTCGTCTATATATATATGATGACGGATTCTTACTGCTGCCTGATATTCAGAGTTCAAACCAAACTCAGATTTTATACTGATTCCAAATTTAAAAAACATGTGATAAAAGGAAGTATATGCCTAAATCAGAGTTCAACCTAATTAAGAAATATAAAGGATTGCTAGGGGTGAAAGCTTCTCGTTTTAAGCCCCAATCTCTCCCAATATCTGCACCCCTACAAAATGCCACCTATCCTAGAATCCGGGGAGCTAAGCCAACTAGTTCCTATATCGTGCATATTTTTGCACAAGTTTCCATCACAAGTTTCCATAGATTTGCGTTTTAATTAGCTTTGCAAAGTGAGTTTTTATTTGGTTACTCCTACCTTTTATTCCTGGCTAATATTCATTAATTGGCATGTAACGACCTTTAGGTATTTATTTTTTCCTTAATAAAAACAATGATAAAAAACCCCGAAATAAATTAGACCCAAATTACCCAAAAACCAATTAAAGAAAAGATGATAAAGGTTTTGGTTTTGGTTTCAGCACCACCTTATCCTTCACGTGTTAAATAAAGGTTTTGGTTTTTACTTAGAAAGCCAAAAACTTTTGAAGGTATTATGGCTGATGAAAACTCTTGGGGTTTTAAGAAAAGATGATATACCACTAAGGGTATAAAATTTTAGAAAGTCAAAATAGTTCACGCTCAACAAAGAAAGGTTTCCGGGTACTTCGTTCTTTTAGCCATGGTGTGTGCGGTTCTCCCTCCAAGGTGTACAGATGCATTAAATAAGTGTAGAAAAGATAGAAAATATGGGCAAATTGTTTTCGTTTTAACCTAAAATATGTGTGAAATATATATTTTTTCCCCTTTATGTATTAATTAGATTTGTGCCCGTGCTACGCACCGTGATTTTTTTTTTCCGGCGAGGGGCTTCGCCCGCCCCTTGGCGATGCATTGATTTGGAGTGCGCGGGGATTCGTCCCGCATGTGCATATTTTATTTATTTTGTGCGAAAATAGGTGTGGAATATGTGGATTTTTTTCTTTCTCCTTTATATATTAATTTGGAAAATTAAAAGAGCCCGAATATGACAGGTACTCGATTTAGAAATTGAATTTGGACTTCCATAAAATTCGAAACACGATAAGTTAGGTTTTCCCTTTGAGTTAGTAATTTTTAAACCAAACATACATTGCCAAGTGTCCTCACCTAAATATTATCACGTCATGAATTCCAAATTGAATTTGGTTTTGTGTTTTTTTTATCTTTTTCCTATTCTTTTTAAATCTATCATACTTTGCCAAGTGTCTTCACCAAAACACTCGTTTCACAAAACTAAAAAAGGGTCTATTTCGGCCAATAGGAAGTAAGGGTTCCCTCACCGTTCAACGTGGGAGATTTATTCGTCAAGGCCTTTAAGTCTTTAGATTTGGAAAAAAAAGGGTCCTGGTAATAATAATATGGTAGGTACTCGTCTTCCGAATTGAATTTGGACTACCTTAAAATTCCAAACATGGTAAGTTAGGTTTTCCTTTTAAGTTTGTATTTTTTAAACCAATCATACTTTGCTAAGTGTCCTTACCAAAACTCTCGTTTAACAAAAGCAACAAAAAACTTATTTCGACCAATAATAAGCAAGGGTTTCCTCACCGTTCAACATGGGAGCTTTATTTGTCTAGGTCTTTAAGTCTTTAGATACATAATCCCTCCGTTCCACTTTAGATGATGGTCTAGGGATAACTGTTTGTAGCACAATACTTTGAATGTTTTGATATTTTCCACAAAACTATCAACAATACATTCCGTCTTGAACTATAAGTTTATCTTTGAATATATTAATTGTAATTAATGTTTGAAGACTTTCTCAAGTGTAGTAACAGAATTAGATGATGGTCTAGCCCAACCGAAAATGGGCTACGAAAAAGATGGCTTTTTATCTGGTTGAGTCTGGCTTAAGCTAGCCCTAACTTTGGTGCAGTTCCGTCACTTCTTAAGTGTGCAGATGGAAAGCTTTTATATTTTTCTTCATTTCTTAATCTGCGTGAGAAGTCAATGATCGTCATCTAAAGTGGAACACAAGGGGTATAATATTGGTAACTGCAAATCTGATAAGCTGGGTTAACTGTTTTATTAAGAAATATTATTAGTAAAGCATAACTTTTTTGGATTTATATTCAGACACTTTAACAATCTCACAAAAAAATTAGTCCCTACTATAATATCTTGTTAAATATAGAAATTTTTTAAGCCATTTTATCAAACTAATAAAAATAAGATGATTTCCAGATTATTGAAGTTGTAACATTAGTTTAAATTCAATAAATTTTTGGTTTGATTTAATGGAAGGATTCCTAGCCTGCTTTGGTTCGAAAAGGGATTCTGAGATTTTGAAACTTTATATGTCAAGAAGGGACAACAATTTCGAATGATTCATGGTTGGCGTGCGGCAGGGAAAAGTTCCTCGGCCACGATGTCTGGGGTACATGGTCCCAAAAGCTTTTCTCAATATTTTAATTAGTAGAATTGGGACTTATTAAGTAATTAGATTTGTGCGTAGCAGTCCATGCTACGCATCATGTATTTTTTCCTTCCTTCAATCAAATTTTTGAATTGGTGGCACAGGGCTTCCCCGCCCCGTCAAGATGCCTTTTTGATTCCCTTGACTGCGATGTGGGCCCCTCTTTATTGATTAACAGGTATTAAAAATTAGTTCATAATATAAAAAAATCTATTTTTTCTCAAATAAAATTTGAAATTAGTTTTCCTTAAAATGTATCCCCTCTAAATCCCCGTGAAAATAAAAGTAAAAATATGTGCAGATTTTATTTATTTTTCCTTTATTTTCGCATAACTTATGTGTGAGATATGTGGTTTTTTTCTTATTCTCCTTTCTATATTAATTTGGAAAAAAGAGTGTTAATATAATTAGTACTCGACCGAGTTGAATTTGGACTTTCATAAAATTCGAAACACGGTAAGTTAAGTTTTCTTTTTGAGTTTGTAATTTTTAAGCCAATTATACGTTGCCAAGTGTCCGCATCAAAACTCTCGTTTCACAAAAGCCACAAAAAGCTTATTTCGGTCAATAGCACGCGAGGGTTCCTCACCTTTCAACGTGTGAGCTTTATTTGTCTAGGCCTTTAAGTCTATGGATGAGACCAATTCCTTGTAAATACCATAGGATTCGAAACAAGATCATCTAAATTAATTAGGTCTGTTTCCTGACGATTTCAGGTCTGAGATTATTTTTATGGACACGAAACTGGAGCAGGCAAAATAGGTGAGCATCCATCAGTTCCGGGTAACAGTTGGGTTGTTGGAAAGAAACCAATTCCTTCTTCGAAATCGTTTGTTTTCTTCGCTTCGGTTTCAATCTAATATATATGTTTTACATATAGAACTATTCTTATTCCTTAAACAATGTTCTAATGAAGACTAAATTTAGAATAAAACCTAAATGATATAAATCTGATTTCAACACTAAACAATTAAGATGTTATGAATTTTAGCTAAAAATACAGAACAACGGGTAGAGCCAGTTAGGGCACGAAATCTTAATGGTTCCCAACGTGCGATAGTCGGGAACTAAACTTACTAATGAGTTCAATAACCGGTAATAAACACCACGAACAATCACTACAAGAAAATCCGGTTTAAGCGACTAAATTTTTTCCGACTGCCTAATATTTTAGTCACTTCAACAGTTAGGCAACTTAGCCTGCGTCTGCAGTACACTTTGCTTGCTCAAAACCTATATCCACTAATTTTTAGCGATTAAAGGAAGTAATTGGTTGCTCTAACACTTTTCCAAGTAAAGAAATAACAACTACCGTAATTGGTTAGCAGCTATTTACTTCGAGCTACTGTGGATCAGCAATTCAAAATGTACTTGGCTGGTAAAACCTGTCTCAGCGATTAAGCCACCCATTAAGAAGACATTGTGAGATTTTACATTTAATCCAACGGTTTTCAGAAGTCATATCCGACGGCCTGGGTCGATTTCCCTCTTTGCAAAAATCTATTGCCGGATAATGTCTATTTTTCCTCAGGCCTGTAAGTGCTCTTAAACACCAATAAGAAATTCAGTATCATGCCGGGAACAGTATATCTAAAATAACTAAACGAGAAACGTGAAGGGGATTGGCTTGACCAATTTCTTGTTTCTTTCGTAATAAGTACTTTGTTTCAAGATGGGTCCACTGACTCCAATGTCCAATCCAAAGTAACCATCTATAAAAATAAAAGAACCAAATCCAGTACTGTTGTTTGACTAGCCAATTTTTCCACCGTTGGATAAGACAATAATCCGTGTGAACTTTTTTTTTCATTGCATTCGTCCGATCAAATACTTTAGTTTTTTATTGGCTAATTGTACTCCATACGGATTAGCTTCAAACATAAAGTGAAAATCGACGGTCAATATTTCCACCATTGGATAAAGAAGTAATCCGTGTGAACCTCTGTTTTTGCATTATATTCGTCTGATTAGAGCAACTGCAATGGTGAGAATACACTCAAAGACTAAAACCAAAAAAAAAAAACTAAAAAAAATTGGTTTACTCCGTGTTGTCACGTGTTATGGTACACGACCAAAATTTGGTCAGGCGCAAGTTTAGTATCCCGCCCAAACCAGGCGCAACTTTAGTATGCCGCCCCATGCAATTTTCTTTTAATCAGGCGCAACTTTAGTATCCCGCCCCATGCAATTTTAGTATGGCCACCATCAGGCGCAACTTAAACTTCGGCCCACCATCAGGCGCAACTATAAATTACGCCCGTTCAAACACAACTTTAAATTACGCCCGACTAAAACCAAACTAAAGACCAAATATGGTTTGGTTTTTTGTTTTACTCTGGTCTTTGATCTTTACTCCTTCTCCACTGCGTCTGTTTTTTGGACCAAAATTTTAGTTTTGGTCTCCCGCTGTGGATGCTCTTAAAGACTTTACTTTTCTATTGGCTGACTATATATCATACGGATTAGCTTCAATAAATATATATAAAAAAAAAGTTAACATTCAAAATTAGTGCGGTCAACGGATGAATATTTGTGAATATTTGTAAATTCGTATCTGATAGTTAAGCGCTATCGGATATTCGATATCCAATAATATCTTATAGGATATTACAAATTTAACATCGATTTTGATAGGCTAAGCTATTGAAAGACACCGGAAAATATTGAGTCAATACGAGTATGTTCGGTGAATATTGAGTCAATAGGAGAAAGTATGGTATGCATACCCCTTGGGTTTGAGTTCGGGAATAGGGGAAGGTACGCATACCACTTGGATCTGACTTTCACGAGCTGGGAGTGATCATGATACACATACCCCTTGAGCCTGAATTCGTGAACTAACCAGAAGTATGCATATTGTTGATGGTGAACTTTTGACTACGGTGAAGTTCGTAAAATCGCATTGAGAATTATGTATCTCTGACCACGTCAGAAACATTAGAGATTTTATCTCTAGCAACATGGTAGCCTGAGTTTGTGCACTTGATAGCTAATTCCACCGAGGAACCATAAATTCTGATATTTTACCTCTCTAGTTCATCAGATAGCTAAATCCATTGGTGAATATTGAGTCATTCCGAGTAAAATCGGAGAATGTTGAGCGAAATTGAATGCCACCGGGGAATATTGAGTCAATACGAGTAAGTTCGGTGAATACAGATTCAATGGGTGAAAGTATGGTATGCATACCCCTTGGTTTGAGTTCAGGAATAGGGGAAGGTACGCATACCCATTGGATCTGACTTTCCCACGAGTTGGGAGTGATACGCATACCCCTTGAGTCTGAATTCGTGTACTAATAAGAGGTATGCATACATAGTATGCATACTGTTGATGGTAGATTTTTGACGACAGTGAAGTTCGTAAAATCGCATTGAGAATTATGTATCTCTGACCACATCAGAAACATAAGAGATTTTATCTCTAGCTTGCAACCTAGTGGCCTGCGTTTGTGTACTTGATAGATAATTCCACCGAGGAACCATAAATTCTGATATTTTTCCTCTCCAGTTCATCAGATAGCTAAATCCATTGGTGAATATTGAGTCATTCCGAGTAAAATCGGAGAATGTTAAGCGAAATGGAATGACACCGGGGAATTTCGAGTCAATACGAGTAAGTTCGGTGAATATTGATTCAATAGGGGAAAGTACGACATGCATACCCCTTGGGTTTGAGTTCGGGAATAAGGGAATGTACTCATACCATTGGATCTGAATTTCACAAGCTGGGATTGATACACATACCCCTTGAGCCTGAATTCGTGAACTAATCAGAGGTATGCATATTGTTGATAGTGGACTTTTGACAACGGTTAAGTTCGTAAAATCGCATCGAGAATTATGTATCTCTGACCACCTCAGAAACATAAGAGAATTTATCTCTAGCCATGGTAGCCTGGGTTTTTTACTTCATAGTTAATTCCAAAGTTTCTAAGATTACTAGAGTTAGATCAGAGTTTATCTTTCGGATGAACTGGAGACGAAATATATAAGAATTGAGGATCACAGGTTCAAAGATTACTAAAGTTAGACCTGAGTTTCTCGTTCGGATGAACATGAGACGAAATATATCATACTTGAACATCACAGGTTCAAAGATTATTGGAGGGGATGATTTCCCTTTCTAGCAGATCCATTGGTTTCTATTACTGCTTGTTTACAATATTTTTTCAAATGGTTGTTTACATGCACAACTAGAGATGATAATGTCAACCAATGGACTCTCTGAGAATGTGTTTGAAATTGCGTCAAAAAGCTTAGCTGCCTAGTTACATGCACGTATCTTGGTTTAGTTATCATGAAGGAAAGGCCTAATCTTCTTTGATCTGACATTTTACTTACATTCAATGGAAATCTATGTTGACGATGAGGCGAAGTTGACCCTACATGGGCTCGTGCAGGTATTAATTATCTAACATTTGTTTGCTGGTTATTTCGTTTTTTTCTCAACATTTTCCTTAATTACTTTTCTGTTTCGCTCAGCACTACATTTGTTTGCTGGTTATATAAGAATTGAACATCACGGGTTCAAAGATTACTAGAGTTAGACCTGAGTTTCTCGTTCGGATGAACTGGAGACGAATATATCTGAATTGAACATCACAGGTTCAAAGATTACTAGAGTTAGACCTGTTCTCGTTCGGATGAACTGGAGAGGAAATATATCAGAATTGAACATCACAGGTTCAAAGATTACTAGAGTTAGACCTGAGCTTCTCGTTCGGATGAACTGAAGACGAAATATATCAGACTTGAACATCATAGGTTCAAAGATTACTAGAGTTAGACCTGAGTTTCTGGTTCGGATGAACTGGAGACGAAATATATCAGAGTTGAACATCACAGGTTCAAAGATTACTAGAGTTAGACTTGAGTTTCTCGTTCGGATGAACTGGAGACGAAATATATCAGAATTGAACATCACAGGTTCAAAAATTACTAGAGTTGGACCTGAGTTTCTCGTTCGGATGATCTGGAGACAAAAATGACCATATTACCCTTACTAGAAATAAGTACAATAAATATCATGGAGACTGTGAAAATAACCAGTCTACCCTTATCGGAAATAAGTAAAGTAAATATTTCTGACTGTGAAAATGACCATATTACCCTTCATGGATATTAATGTAATAAATATTATGGAGATTGTCAAAATGACCAGACTACCCTTATCAGAAATAAGTAAAGTAAATATTAAATGACCATATTACCCTTCGGAAATAAGTACAATAAATATCATGGAGAAAAAATAACCGACTGCCCTTATCGAAATAAGTAAAGTAAATATTTCGATCCCATATTACCCTTCATGGATATTAATGTAATAAATATTATGGAGATTGTCAAAATGACCAGACTACCCTTATCAGAAATAAGTAAAGTAAATATTAAATGACCATATTACCCTTACTGGAAATAAGTGTAATAAACATCATGGAGACTATGAAAATGACCAAACTACCGTGAATGAAACTAAGTGCAATAAATATTATGGAGATTGTGAAAATGACCAGACTATCCTTATCGAAAATAAGTAACGTAAATATTACAGATAATGAAAACGACCATTATACCCTTAATAGAAATATGTGCAATAAATGTTATGGAGACTGTGAAAATGACCAGACTACCCTTATTGGAAATAGGTAAAGTAAATATTACAGACTCTAAAAATGACCAAATTACCCTTACTGGAAACTAGTACAATAAATATCACGAAGACACCAAAATGACCAAACTACCCTTATTTTTGTTATAAGTAAATATTAGAGACTATGAAAATGACCATATTACCCTTACTGTGAAAATGACCATATTACCCTTACTAGAAAATGACCATTTTACCCTTATGGAGATTGTAAGGGTAAAATGGTCATTTTCACCGTCTATAATATTTACTTTAATTATTTCCGATAAGGGTAGTCTGGTCATTTTGGTGTATCAGTGACTGAAAAAAAAAAACTGTGACCGGTTACACTGTGATAAAATCCTGATTTTGGTGTAGTGTAAGTCTATATGAGAAAGTACGGTATGCATACCCCTTGGGTTTTAGTTTGGGAATAGAGGAAGTACGCATACCCCTTGGATATGACTTTCATGAGTCAAGCGGTGATACACATACCCCTTGAGCCTAAATTCGTGAACTAATCAGAGGTATACATACTGTTGATGGTAGATTTTTGACGACGATTAATTCGTAAAACCGCATCGAGAGTTAGGTATCTCTGACCACATCAGAAACATAAGAGATTTTATCTCTAGCAACCTAGTAGCCTGAGTTTGAGTACTTGATAGCTAATTTCAACGCGGAACCATAACTTCTGATATTTTACATCTCCAGTTCATCAGATAGCTAAATCCATTGGTGAATATTTAGTCATTCCGAGTAAAATCGGAGAATGTTAACAAAATCGAATGACAACGGGGAATATTGAGTCAATACGAGTAATTTCTGTGAAAATTGAGTTAATAGGCGAAAGTACGGTATGCATACCCCTTGGATTTGAATTCGGAAAATGTTAAACAAATTTTAACACTGCTGTAAATCCTTTTTTTTCCATTTATTATTACAAGAAACTAGTTGGAAGCCTAACAAGCTAAGCTCCAACAACGTACAACGATATTAGTTGAACAGGTTGCCGTGCTAGCTTACCAGCGAGCCTCATTGGGAACCTATCCAATGGAGCCGAAACGGATTGGGGGCTGAAATTATGTCAAAAGGGGGTAAGCTAATTCTACCTTACATGTTAATTCCTGCAATATTACTCCATTGGGGCTTGAACATGAGACCTTCTGAAGCGCATGAAATTTTAGGAAATGAGGATGATCAGCTGAGCTAGGTAACCGTTTTTTTTTTCTTCTAAAATAAATAATTTTAGACATGACTTTTGCAAAACAATTTATTTATGTTTGTTTTATTGCATTGAAAACAGTAATTATTTGCATTGGGAATAAGATTTGTTGTTTTTAGTGCAAGAAAAACTAGTTTCTAGTAGAATAAGACAAAAAAACACAATTTCCAAAGAAATAAAATAATTCTTAATTAAACCTTAACATGTATACGGATATACAAGTTAACAAAAGCCTAAATATAGTGTTGTTAGAAAAATACAAAATGAATTTGTTAATAACAAAATCATATAATTTTCGCCGACCATATAGTTCCACGAGTCAAACACAAATTTTCTTCTCTAACACGTGTTAACTTTACAATTCTAAACCATCCAACAGTACACACAACTGCAAAATAAAAATAATTATATTCCTCGAGATGTAGAAAGATCCAACGCCTTAAAAACCATCATCTTATTTTTGTTATTATCTCTCGCACAAAACCCTATTAATTGATAACCCTAAAACTTGTTTCACATCTCACGCCACCACCACTATCTTATCTTCTCCTACATCTTCACTGTATCTAGCAAGGTCTGCCGCTTTTGAATCCTTTTTTTCCTTTTTACTTTCATGGCTTTTTTTCACTACTACAACCATCTCTCTAGCTATATCTTGTTCTGTGGATGTTAGATCTTCTTTGATTTTTGATACACGATGCGATGATGATTCTTATGCAATCCTAATTCAGGGAATTAAAGCATATCCATTTTATATCAGAGCATCCAAATTTTTTTCTTTCAATTTTTTTTTCCAAAATTTATTTTGGGCTTTTGCTGTTTGATGCATTTAAAGATTTGGGTTCTTATCAGATTTTGAAATTGTTGAGGAGTTCCCAGTGAAGATTAACAATTATGCTAATTCTGAGATTCGTTTCTGTCTTTATGAATTGAATCATTTTTGTATCCAGAATCTCTGATGGAATTAGATTGCGTTTCATTATGTCTTTTGTTACCATTCTTCTTATTTCTGTTTCTATTGGGTTTCCGAATGGATTTATGTACAACGAGTGAGGTGATAGAATGAGAATTAGGGGTTTGGATAAATCTTTGAGGATGATTTTGGATTAAAATCAAATCTTTTGTTATCACTGCATCATTGAATCTGAGATGATAATATAAGGATTAAAATTATGATATCTTTTCAGTATCATTGTATTTTTTCAATTCTCTTCTTTACATTAAATTAGTATTCAGATCTAGGGATTTTCCAAAGATGTCGTAGTTAAATGCGGGTATTTCTGGTTTCTGTAATCTGTTTGTTGTTACTAAAACAAATACAAACGATTCAGATCTTGAATGTTGGTTATATATATCTGGTTGGGTTTCCTCAAAATTGCTTTTCTTGGTTTGCAATGATTGTGGTAGCAACCTTATTAATGGATTAAGGCGTTATTTTTGACCAAGATTTGGACGCTAATTGAAGTTTATATATGGTTGCCATTTTCTGTAGTTCGTTCAAGTTCTTATATTTTTTTTTTTTTTGATTTTTTAAAGGATCTGATGTTTCTGTTTTCTGGATTTGTAATAATAAACAAATCTGGTTTGCTCCATTGATCTTGAAGAATGTTACCAAATATCAGGTATTATTGGTCTGTTTCTTGATTCCGGTCTTAATATCATTTTTGTTTCAGTTTGATTTCCTCATTCTACATACTAATAATCTCTGTATTTATTCGAGAGTTTTTGTATATGCAGGACCCTAGTGTTTATCTTTTTAGGGAGGAACAAGATCCCAGTGATCAGGAAAAGAATCTAAGCAGTGGAATGCAAGATTGCTAATAGGGGGACTGGTTTTGCTTGGGGGTGTACCAAAATGTTAATAAGGCAAAATATCATTTGCCTTGGGGTTGGTACCCCGTTAGCAGACAGTATGACACGCTTATCGTTTTGGGATTGTAATTATTTTTGGAGATTGTGTTAAAATTGTGGAGATTGTAATTATTTTTTTGAAGAAGTGATTGGATTGTATTTTTTTGTTTCTTTATTTTTTCCTTTCTGTAAATGATGTACAGTAATTCTTTTAAGAAATGTTGAAACTGAATTATGAGATATAATAAAATTCAATTCTGTTTTTTTAATTTGGTTCATAATTTGTTCAGTATTAATTTTCAATTATAATTACATTTTGGGATTATCCAAATCAGAACCGGAATTTAGAGAGGCAAAACTTTTGATAGCTTGAAAACTTAAGCAACCAACTTCAGGCCATTTGCTCAATATGTCTGTCACATTGGTATTCTAATTGCTGCTAGGGTGGTTGGTCTAGCTATGAAGCGATGGGTATTTTACAAACTCTAGGGTGGTTGGTCTAGTTATGGAGCGATGGGTATTTTAGTTGATCTAAGATGGGTTGGTCTAGTTCAGAAGCGATGTGTATTTTGCTTGCTCTAGGATGGTTGGTCTAGCTATGAAGCAATAGGTAATTTACTCGCTCTAGGATGGTTGTTCTAGATCTGAAGCGATGAACAAAAAAGTCGCTGTAGGATAGTTGGTCGAAAATTAAAGCGAGTGCCTAGCTGCTTAAGACCTTTACAAATCCCACCTTTTGCAACTCCAAAGCGAGTGCCACTTTTAATCGCTATTAGGGTTTGAGCAACTTAATATGGGCTTTTGCAACTAAAATTGCCTGGTCGCTCAAGCCATCTTTTCTTGTAGTGAATGTGATGTATTTTCGTGATTCAGTTGAAATTTTGGATGTGAAAGGTGTGAATTCGGAGTAGAGAAAAGTTGAATATATAGGGAAATAATTTAGAGTCTTTGGATGACCAAAGATGTAGCTGCTAAGATATATCCGTTGAGCGACAAAACTCTGACCGTGCGATTGGACCAAAGACGGTAGCCTCTTAGCTTAAAGTAGAAATTGACGTTTAGTCCCAAAGTTAGTGTGCTTTGGATGCTCTAGTCCTATGCTTCCAAGCCTAGTACTCATTCGTCCAAATTATCCCCGTGTAAAACAGTTTGGTCCAAAATTTAGACGAGTTAGTCCAAATTTACACCGATTCAAAATTTTCCAAATTTTCGCAGTACCAAAATTACCCTTTCAGAGTTAAAACGTTTTGAATTGTTTCGATTTTAGATTTCAAAGTTCAGGAGAGATTTAGAGAGGGAGCGATAGACACAGACCAAGAGAGATTTTGGAGGAGATTTCTTGGATAACTCGTTTCTTCTCAGCTGCAAATCCTAAGTCTGTCGATGAGCCTCTCTGCTGGGATTCATTTTTTGAATCTCATCGATGAACTCGAAAACGATTTTGATCTTTCTAATACCGAACTGCATATGGAAATTCGTTTATTATTCATTTTTTGTCTTTTTTTTTTTTTACTTCGGATTGTCTCTGTATTTGAATCGCTTGTCGAGGAATTCAAGCTTGAGATGTGGCTAAAATGAGGAGGAATTACACGGTTTCTCTCTTTGGTTTGTGGGGAATTGAAGTTTTGGTGTTATGGCTCTATTGGATTTAGTTTTAGGTGTTTTGTTTATTCACCGGTATTAGGTGGATCTTTTCTTCTGGTTATTGAGGAGAATTAAGTTATTAAGGTAATATTTCTATGCCTTTATATTGAATTTGTTTGTGGATGTTGTGATTTTCTAGGTTCAAGTTGATCTATTGCATCTGCTTATATTTTCCAATTTCGTTCTTTTGATGTGAATAAATGAATTGAGCTATCAGCATAGATAATACTCAATTATGTGCAGATGGCCCCTCCTAAGTTGAGTCCTCTAATTAATTTTCTTGTGTAGCTATTCATTATTTTGTATGCAAATTGTTTGTTGTTGCTAGTAGAAAACATTACGGAGGTTTATTTGATTGAGAGTTAGGTATTAAGGAAAATAAACCTTGGCTTCTTAGAAAGATAAAGATGGGACTGTATAAATCAGGAGAGAACTATTTAAGCATTTCAATTTTGAGCTACGTAGTAAGAAATGAAATTTTGGTTCACTGAATCACTTAGATGTCTCGTGAAAACGAAGTAAGAAAACAGGGCCTACTTTGATGGGTAGCTACTTATCCATATGAAATGTTGACAGTGTGGGTGTTACTTTTCTTTTATTTTTGTTTTGATTAATTTTTCTGGGTTTGCATTCTTATTTACATTAGTATGGGTGGGTCTATGGCCTCGTGCTGCTTCGGTGCTCAGGGTTCACTTTTGATAATATTTTGTAGTTCTAACGAAAATAAGATACCATTGTTTTATAGTCAGCAAGGAAAAGAAACAATATTTTGTTCGTGTTTTTTGTTCTTTTGAAGAGAATGTTGTGTTTGATAAAGGGTTGTTGTCATTTGTAATGTTGTGGTTGGATCAATTTTTGTAATGGTCTGATCGTTTGAGGTTTTGGATCCTGATAGGTCATAGTGTTTGTATATGAACTATAATTTGTATATTAATCGGGATATATAGGAACGAACACATGATTTGTTCAAGATCTTAGAAGTGTGACTAAGTAGGTGTAGGTCCTTTTAATGTTCAATTGCTAGTAGAAATTATGCATGAATATAAGGGGGTTAATTTTTGATTTGATTTTTCAAGATCTTAGAAGTGTGACTAAGTAGGTGTAGGTCCTTTTAATGTTCAATTGCTAGTAGAAATTATGCATGAATATAAGGGGATTATTTTTTGATTGGATTTTTCGTTTTATTGCAGGGACGAATGAAAGTTGCGAATTTTGGATGGTCTGCACATTCAAGTGAGAAGAGACATACGATATGTGGGACATTAGATTATTTAGCACCGGAAATGGTTAAGAACAAAGGTCATGACTACTTAATTGATACCTTGACTATGGGTATCCTTTTTGGGTTCCACCATTTGAAGCGAGACGCAGAAAAAAAAAATTTAAATGGTATTAATAAGGATCTCCACTCCTCTGTTTATTTCTTTTGTTTTGCATCTTGGATTTTTCTGTTTTTTTTTTGTTGATAAACAATACATAACTATATCCAGATTCAATACTCAAAGTAGGATCCATGCACCTTTACCATTATCACATTCCTATTTTACTCAAATTAGAAGCTGTCGACACGTGTTGCATATATGCACATAGTTGTACACATGCTAAATATTAATGTGTACATAGTTGTACACATGCTGAATATTGATGTGTACATTAGTACATAGTTATACACATGTTAATTGTTAATGTGTACATAGTTGTACACCTGTTTATTGCTACATTTAGTACATCATGTTCTTGTCAATGTCTGATCCAGTCATGATACAGGTTTGTGAACCATCAGTAGTTCATCTAATTTCTAACTTAACTGAAGTTACCCATTATTTGCTAGATTTTTACTTAATATGCTAGATGATCCCAAGGGTCTTGAATAGATTCACATCTACTTTATTGATATCGAAGCTTAGGCATCCGAATACACCTCTTTGAATGCTTGTTTCAAAGTGGTCACTTAGTAGATGCTATAGTAAAATTAGATTTGATGTTGGTCTTTGTCAAAGTGAGACAAAAACGTACCACCTAATATTCTCTTAGACAATGTCTTATTGATATAGAAATTTGTTGTGGTGTGTTCATTGGAAGTATATTTTATGTAAGGAAATACGTGAGCCAAAGATGTTAGTGTGCACCAGTTGATTGTTAACGTGTACATAGTGGTACACATGTTTATTGTTAACGTGTACATAGTTGTACACTTGTTTATCGTCAGTGTGTACATAGTTGTACACCTGTTGAAATGTGCACATAGTTGTACTTGTTGATTATTAATGTGTACATAGTTGTACACATGTTGATTATTAATAATTTTTCTCATTCAAGTTTGATTTCCCATTAAGTATCAGATTATGCTAATATCTGCATTCGATAGTAACATGTAGCTGTAATTTCAGAAATAGGCAACCAAGTGATGCTTTCAACTTTTAGGACAATTTAACTCATTTTTTGTGTACACATGGTTTCTTAGTTGTGACCGAATATGTTATGAGTGATGTTAGCTATACTTGCATTTTTACCAAGTACTATCATTTTGATATTGATAAATGTTTCTTGTTACCCTTATTTTTCTACTTTATTTGTCTTATATTTTCTTTCATTCTATCTTGGATTGTCGTGATTTCATATATTTTCTTTCTGTAGATAATGATATCGTCAACAAGCAAAGGAGTTACATCTCTGAATAGTGAAGTTGGCAAGGTAAATTCTTCACTTGTGCCCCCTCTAACCATTTATTCCTTTTGAAATCTGTAAAGATATTCTTTTGAAAGATTAAATACTGGTAGAATCTTCATGTGCATTTTTTTATTATACCCGTTGTACAAGGTGCACTTGTTTGTACACCAGTTATGCGCAGTGTACTTTTTAGTACACTAGTTTTATCATACGTACTTGTTGTAAGTCGTGCACTTCATTTCTTCATTGATTATGAACCTGAAATCTAATAAACTAGTACTTTCATTTAGACTTGTCTATACACAACAAACATAGAATTCTTCTAATGTCGGGTATCATCACCCCAAGTCGTAGTTAGGTAGTAAAATTTAGGGACTAATAAGCATCAAAGGGCTTAGTGGTGTGTACATAGAGTGCACTTATATTTTATGTATACAAACCAAAAATTAGGGAAAGCACTAATGTGTACGGGTGTTGGAATTTTTGTAGGTGTGTACATAGTTGTACACCATTATACTCTCTCATTATTTTATGGATTTTTTTGGTATGTATGTTGGTTTTTTTGGGTTTTTGTAGGTGTGTACATAGTTGTACACCATTGTACAATCTCAACAATGTATATGAGTTGTTTGTGGGTATGGATGTTTGTTTGTTTTAAATTTTTTATAGGTGTGTACATAGTTGTACACCACTGTGCTATCTCGACACTATATGCATGTTTTCTGAGTATAGATGATGGATTTTTGTAAGCCTGTATATTGTTGTACACTATGTTGCACGGATACTCCAAGAAAGATGTCATAACCGTGTCGGACACGCGAACAGACACGACACGGTTACGACACTTCCCGACACTCGATGGGCACGCCACATCACGTGTCACGTAAAAATTGATATAAGACACTTTGCGGAATCAATTGGACACTTCCGGACACGTCATAAATGATTTATTTTGGTTTGGAAAATCAAAATAAACTAAATGTGACGCTAATTTATTCTTGTGTCAGTCATATCCAAGCATTATTCATGAAAAAAATTACCATTTTTACATTATTATTAACATTATATAATTAGTAATCAAATATTTTAAAAATAAGAGTAATTATTTTGTTGTGTAGATTGTAGTAATATTTGATTTTAATGATGTGAGTAATATACATAACGCGTCCCCGTAACCCGTTTCTTTTAGATTTGACGTGTCCCCGTAACCGTGTCGTGTCGTAATTGTGTCCCGTGTCCGTGTCCATGCAACATAGGTTGTACACCATTATGCTTTCTCATGATTTTATGGCCTTTTTTTGTGGGTATGTATGTTGGATTTGTTTATTTTTGTAGGTGTGTACAACATTGTACAATCTCAGTATTATATATGACCAGTTTTGTGTGTATGGATGTTGGATTAGTTGGATTTTTTTATGTGTACATAGTTACACACCATTGTAATATATAGTCTGTTTTGTGGGTATGGATGTTAGATTTTTCTAGGTGTGTACATAATTATACATCATTGTGCTCTCTCAAAAATAAAAAATAAAAAACTAATTCTTGATGAAACCATAAGTTGTTGTTTTTCGATATCATGAAGTGATTTTAATAGCATGCTTGCTATGTGTTTAGGTACTTTTCGAGGGAGCTTAAGAAAGTGGAGAAGAACAATGGATAGGTTTTGTAGATGGACGCTTTTCTGGATTTGAGTAGCATACTTACTATGTGTTTAGGTACTTGCTATGTGTTAGATTTTAATAGCATGTTCCTTAGTGATGCTTAGGTGGAAAATTGTATGTGGTGTACAAACTGGTACACCTTGTCATGTCTTTGGATTTTTGTAGTGTTTGTACACCAATGTAAACTAAGATTTTTTTTAAAATGAAAATTATATAGTCATATGGGTATTCTTTTTATAGCTCTCGGAAAGAGCTTTCCGAATATATAAAGTTTGTGAATTTTGGATGAGCGGTTCGAAAGATAAAATATTTTAAAATTATTTTTATATTATTTAAAACTGGTGACGTCATCATAAGTCACTGTGGACTAAACTGAAAATATTTGGACTAAATTGTAAATATTAAGGGTTATTAGAGCATCTGCAGTGGTGCGACTAAAACTAAAGAGTAAAGAGTAAAAAAAAAGACTAAATTTGGGTTCAGTCCGTTGAGTGAAGCAGTGGGAGGAAGACTAAATTTTGGTGGAGCGTAAACTATACTAACGCCTGGTGTGGGGCGTGAAATATACGTTCGCCTGATGTGGGGAGGAGGGTATACGTTCATCTGGTGTCGAAAAAGTAACAAAAAAAAAAAAAAAAGCAACAAAACAATGGGGCGTTGGTATAATCCACGCCCCATATAAACTATCAAATTTTTGAGTGGGGTGGAGGTATAAACCACGCCCCACAATAAATTAAAAAAAAATAAAAAAAATAAATATATGGGGCGGGGGTATAAACCACGCCTACTGTGGGGCGTAGACTTTACGTCCGCCTGGTGTGGGGCGAATACTATATCAACGCCTGGTGTGGGGAGAACACTATATCAACGCTCGACTAAAATTTGGGTTTGGTCTTTGGTCGCGGACCAAATTTAGTCTGGAAATTTGGTATAGTCTGGTATTTGATCTTTAGTCCGTCCCACTACGTCTCTATCTCTTCCCAAATTTTTGGTCTTGGTCGCCCACTGCGGTTGCTCTTAGTGTACTTTCCATATTTCAAATAAATAAAGGACTAATTTGTAAGGGTTATTAGTGTACTTTCCATATTTCAAATAAGTAAAGGACTAATTTGTACCTAGTTGAATGGGTGTGGACTAACTAGTATATTTGGATGGGATTTTGGACTAAACCGTATTTTTCCCTAGCTTAAATTGCATAACATAAGTTACACCGTGAGCGTCTCCTATTGAGAAGCACGACCTAAGAAGAAACGTGCATCTCTTATTTTACCGCAATTTGGGAATTCACCAATCCGGTTTTCATGTCTGTTGAATCTATCATCGGAGCAAAATTGGAAACTCTATGTTTTTCCAATCCCGTAAGGACTGCCCTCACATGATGAGAAATTTAGTTTCTTAGAAACTACAAATAAGAGACAATGTCTAGCTTTATTATAGTGAATATGATCTTATTTCTTAGAAACTTTGGATAAGGTGTATTGAAAATTAAGATTGTTAGGTTGGCATGTGGAATTCATATTAAAAAAAGTCTCTCATTCCTAAAAAGATATCTCAACGACAACCCTAGTAGCCTGAATGATTTGCTCAGATCGGCTCCTTAAGGAAAATATTTGAGCAAAAAAATTTCAACCTATCCTTAATTAATCACTACTTTTTTCTATGTTTGTTTCGATTTCAGTTTTTTCTATTTCTTTTTGGTTCAAAATTTGATTTATTTAGATTCAATCCTATCTACCTTGTTTTATCTATTTTAGTTGTTAGAGTTTGATCGATCTTTGATTACTATCTTTCTGTTACTAGTTGTAAGTTTCCAACCAATCATGTTCTAGAGTTCATCCCCTTTTGTTGTTGTTTGTTGTTTTGGTTTATTTTTTTGGGTGTTTTTTTCTTCTTCTGATTTTTATGGATTTTAAATCATGGTTATGAAACTTAAGAGAGAATAAGGTTTTGAGAATGAGTGATTTTAGATGTAAAATAAATTTTTCTTTAGTTGACATTTCTGATCTTTCTGACTGTAGGAAACATGGTGATGATCCTACGATTTGTATTCTTGATGAATTAATGGATGAAAGCATCAATGAGTGGCGATAGCCTTATCGGTAGATTTAATTCTCTAAATTTACCATGACAATATCAAATTTTTTTTTTTAAGAAGACAAGGGAATTATCGACTTATCCTTTTGGGAAAGATATTCTTTGCAATCAAATTAGAAAATGAGGAAGATCAAAAACATATATATAGTGTGGATATTGGGTAGTTGTGAAGTATATTTTACGTACAATGGAATGGGAACCAAATTTTAAACCAGCTAATCTAAAAAACCTCTACTGCTTTTGTGTGGGTTGATGTCCTGGTCTGAGTAGTGAATAAATGACCGAAAAATCGTATTGTCAATAGGGAAAACAATTGGAAGGCTTGTTCAGGTAGATGAAACAACACTGAAAAGAGAAGTGGGTTATTATGCCAGTGTTTTAGTTGAAGTAGATGTGTCAAAACCAATTCTAACAAAAATTTGGGTTAAGACAAAATATGGAGTGTTTCAATAGAACATTCAAACCCCAATACCCCCAAAATCCGCAATCATTGTAAGATTGTAGGACATATATTGCCTTAATTGGAGGTGTTGTTCTGGAATGTCAGAGGTTTAAAAAGAACTAAATCTAAAGACAAACTCAAGAGTTTAGTTAATGAATTTAGTCCTACTTTAGTTTGGGTTGGTTAACCTAAAGTGAAAGCTAATGATACTTTTTGTAAGAAATTATTAAAGTTACTTGGTATTAATTATATGGTCATTCAAAGTTCTACTTAATTGAGTAAATAAAATATTTGGTTATTCTAGAGTGCATCTATATCTTCCTTAGTGGTAGTATCAACTACAAATAAAAATATTACGGTAAATATTGGTGTAGTACTAGTTTCTGGTATTCACGGAGAGACTACTTATTTTGAAGAAAAATTTAAGTTTCGTAGCATTACTCTTGATGAGAGCTCCTTGGAGGATCTGCGTAATGTTATTGATAATAATAACTTGAAGATGGATGTAATGCCTTCAAGTATGTAAATCAAGCAAGTTAATTTTTATCTGAACCCTGACAGTGCACCAAGCCCAAATGGTTTTCCAGGTTTTTTTTTCCAGTTTTGCTTGGGATATATTTGGCACCGATGTTATAAATATAATACTATATTGTTGGAACAAGGTTTTCATCCTTAAAGGCCTAAATTCATAATTTATTCTTCAACTTCCTAAAATCACAGGGACCAAAATATCTAGTCAGTTCAGACCAATTGGTCTTGCAAATTTCAGCTCTAAAATCTTCACTAAAATATTAGCAACAAGAATGAACCAGGCATTAAGAAAGGTGGTTTCTCCTCATGCATTCATTAAAGGTACAAGAACAAATTGTTCTTTCTTCTGAGATTGTAAATGAGTTGGATGGTAAAAGAAGAGGTGGCAATGTTGGAATAAAAATAGACATAACTCAAGCTTTTGATTCTTCGATCTGGGAATTTCTCTTAGAAGTTTTGAAGAAGTTTGGTTTTTCCTCAAGGTTAGTAAATTGGATTCACATTCTTTTTCAAACTTGCAAGATTATTTGTCAAGTTGGGAGAGGGTTGGGAGAGGGTGATCAATTATAACCTATCCTTTTTATGATTGATGAGGATGTTCTTAGCAGGAATTTAAGTCAGTAAGTCAAAAATAATTAATAAGTTGGTTCCTATGGTTAGTAGAAATGTATTCATCCCACCCATATTTTCTTAGTTGACGATGTTTTCATGTCCTGTAATGAACATAAAAGAAATTCAAAGTCTCTGAAGACTCTATTGATGGCGTACCAAATCTCTCCAGGTCAACTAATTAGTATGGAAAAAAAGAAAAGTGTTTGTAGGAGGTGTTATAAGTGACAGAAAACAACAAAATGCCGCCTTCATATTTTCCTGATAAATATTTGGGGGTATTTCTGAATCCTGGTAATGTAACCTCTAGACAAGTTTGTAGAGTTGTTGAAATGTTTCAAAAGAATTTAGCAAGATGGTGAGGAAGGTTATTGTCCTTCCAAGATATATTAGTAATCATTAAGCATATGTTGTGCAGTATACCAATTTATAGCATGTCAACTTACAACTGGCCTGTAAAAGTAGTGAAGATCCGTGAACAAATAATGAGAACCTTCTTATGGTATGGAGACCCTTCAATCAAACAAGTAGTTGAAGTGATAAACAAATATCTCTTCTAGATGAAGGTGAAAGTTGTGTTCTCCTCTAGATGAAGGTGGTTTGGGTATCAAGAGACTTGAAGTGATAAACAAATATCTCCTAATATAGTTAGTCTGGAGAATTCTTAATTATGATGAAGAATGAGCTAAGTTTATACTATATAAATTTAAAAATCAAAAATGGTGATTGGAATACTAATTTTATCAAGTCCTCTGTTTGTCCAGGGATCAAATGGGTACTAAATGATATTATTCAGCATACACGATGAATTGCTGGCAATTGTGAATGCGTTTCTATTCAGGATGATAATAATTAATTGGATAAAACAATGTTCTATTAGAAGATCTTTTCCAGACAATTTTCATTTATAAAACAAAAAAACTCAAATATGAAAGTTTCCGACTTGACAAAGGATGGAAGTTGGAGTCTTGATAATGATTTGTTGCAATTTTTCATAACTAAAGAGTTTCCAGTGATTACAGGGAGAAAATATAATAGAATTTGGGACAAAAATCTTACTAGAGATTTCAACCAAATCCATAGATATTCTGATAAGGATTAATTATCCAAAATGCTCATGAGCAAAAACAGTTTTGCAAAATCCAAAAGTAGTGCAGTTAAATATATTTGGATTGTGGCTTCTTCTATAACGATGGTGGAGCTTTGGTCTCTGACAAACAAAGTTGTCTTTGAAAACTCCACTCCTTACATGGTTTATTTGAAGAAAAGAGTTATCAAATTCACTGTAGATTGTGACATAAGAATGAAGGGGGTAGTGTGGGATACCATCTTGGACCATCAGGTTCTAAGAAATTTTGAGTTAAAGAAAAGAAAAAATAAAACTCAAATTATTAAATAAGTCCCTTTTCCACTCCCAGAAAACTACCAAGTGCTTGTTTGTTGTGATGGAACATCTAGATGAAATCCAGGTGTTGCTGGTTTTGGTTTCATTAACAGAAATTATAATGTAAAGTTTCTTTATATATGCTAGGAAAGTGGGTTTGGGTGTTGCAACTAATTTCATAGCTGAAGTAGTGGCAGTTATTTCTGTTTCAGAATGGACAGTCAGGAATGGATTTAGAAATCTACTTATATACTATGACTCAAAATTAGTGATGTCTAGTTTTTGTTCAGATAAAATCCCTTGGATAGTGTTAGCCAGATAGAAGTTGATATGAAAAGCACTTGCAAGGATAATTTTCATGCATGGTTATAAAGTGATTAACTTCTTTACAGACAAGTTAGCCCAAAAAAGGAGTTGGTCTTACTAAGGGGGGGGTTTATAGATTATAAGGAAAAACCAGCTTTTTTAGGCAGCATGGAGGATCCTAATTAGATGTATTTTCGTTTTTGTTAGTGCCATAGTCTTGGGTTTACTTTTTTTTGTTGTTGTTGTTGTTTTGGCTGCCTTTTTAGGATGTTTTTCTTTTGTATAATTCAGGCTACCTTTTTGTGATTAATGAGAATTTATCGATTGAGCCAAAAGAAAAAAAAGATATTGAAACTTAAAAGTTACGATTTTGATTCTCTTCGGATAATCCCTTGGATAGTGTTAGCCAGAATGGACAGTCAGGAATGGATTTAGAAATCTACTTATATACTATGACTCAAAATTAGTGATGTCTAGTTTTTGTTCAGATAAAATCCCTTGGATAGTGTTAGCCAGATAGAAGTTGATATGAAAAGCACTTGCAAGGATAATTTTCATGCATGGTTATAAAGTGATTAACTTCTTTACAGACAAGTTAGCCCAAAAAAGGAGATGGTCTTACTAAGGGGGGGTTTATAGATTACAAGGAAAAACCAGCTTTTTTAGGCACCATGGAGTATCCTAATTAGATGTATTTTCGTTTTTGTTGCCCTAATCTTGGGTTCACTATTTTTTTGTAGTTGTTGTTTTGGCTGCCTTTTTAGGATGTTTTTCTTTTGTATAGTTCAGGTTACCTTTTTGTGATTAATGAGAATTTATCGATTGAGCCAAAAAAAAAAAAATATTGAAACTTAAAAGTTACTATTTTGATTCTCTCCGGAAAAAATCCATCAATAGCTACAAAACCAAAAATCTCCAGCAAAAACACAAACCTCAGCAACTATAGCAGCAGGCACCTGTTGGACGCTGGCGGTTGAAGGACACGGTTTTGTGGAGAGTCCAAATATAGTGGAACTCCAAAACCGTGTGAGAAGCTAGGTCGGTGGAGTTGGATTTTTGGATAAACCAAAATCAGAGTTTTGATAACTCTTATTGGTTTCTTAATCCTAAAGTTTAGGGACTTATTAGCTAAGTTATGAAACCCTAATCCCTACCTATGTGTATATAAATAGCCTAGTAGAGAACCTTGAAAACACACCAAAATTTCTTCTTTCTCTCTTAGGGTTTATATGTATTCTCCCTTGCGATAATATATAAATCACTTATTTTTCCCGAGGATTCAACCTCGTTAAATTCTCGTCTCTTTTCTTCTTTAGTTTGTGTTCTTGGCAATATTTGGAGTACCGTTTGTAGATGTGCATATCGTTTCCGCAGGGTTTTAGCGCAACAATTGGAATCAAGAGCTCGGGTAACGTTCTTGGATTTTTTTGGGTATTCATAATATTGAAGCGGGGGTATTTTTTCTGAAGTTGTTTGAGGTAATTCTAATCTCAAAGTTTAGTTTTTTTTTTTATCTATATTTGGTTGTTTGTGAACAATGGTTGACGGGGATAAACCAGTTGATCCGAACGATCCTGGAGGTGAACATTCGGAGTCCACAAATAAAGATAAAGAAACAAAAGAAGAAATACTGCATTCTCATAGATCACAACTGAAGGTTGAAAAGTTCACCGGAACCAATAACTTTGGTTTATGGAGAACAGACGTAATGGATGCTCTTGTTCATCTTGACCTAGAAGAAGCTTTAGATGGTCACCGGTGGAGATGTCCAAAGCGGGGAACAAGATGAATAAATTATGTCTTGCCTCCCTTGATACGAGGGTGTTTAGCAACTGCTAGAAGAGTTAATTATCGGCACGAGACTTGACTAAGGATCTCTGGGAAAAGCTAGAGAAGGAATACCTTGTGAAGAACGTGGCAAATAGGATACATCTTAAAAGGAATTTGTATCGCTATAACATGAAGAGAGGTGCAACCTTAACCGAGCACCTAGATTCATATAATAAACTTCTTGCTGAGTTGGTTAACTACGATGAGAAGATCAACGACGAGGAACAAGCTTTGTGTATGATAAACTCTCTTCTTGAAAAGTATGAACCCGTGATAAAAGCATTAATGCATGGCAAGGACAAGATGACATACGCAGAGGTCACTACAGCATTGCGTAGTGAGGAGTTCAGAAGATGGATCGTGAAGACCTGTCAAGTGAAGCTAACAAAGTGACTTGCTTCTTGCAAGAGGTCGTTCAACAAGACAGGAAAAAGAAGAATGGTGATCGTGGCAAAGTGAAAGGGCGTTCAAAGTCAAGAGCGCGTCTGCGAAGGATGAATGTGCATGGTGTCATGACTTTGGCCATTGGGCTAAGGATTGTACCAAGCGTAAGGATCGAGAAAGGGATAACACCGAGGTGAACATTGCTAAGGCAAGTGAAGATTCGAGATGAAGCTTCAGATTTCTCGCGACTATGATACCATCAACTTTTATCGTAATCGATTTGTACGTGGGTATTAGATTCTTGTGCTACTTATCATATTTGTCCTCATCGGGACTGGTTCTCAAACTTTGAAGAGTTTGATGGAGAAGTGCGTATGGGGAATAATCACACCTGCAGGGTGATTGGGATTGGTAGTGTTCGAATCAAGATGCATGATGGTATGGTGCGGTATCTGAAGGAAGTAAGGTTCGTACCTGCTGTGAAGAAGAATCTGATCTCGCTCGGAACTTTGGAAGCTAAGGGCTACAAGTTAGTCGCTGAAAATGGCATTCTAAAGGTAATTTCTGGATCGTTGGTAATCATGAAGGGCACAAGGCATCATAACTTGTACTACTTAACTGGGAGTACAGTAACGGGAGATGTGTCAATTTCTGAACACATCGAGACTGCAGCGATGGAGACCACGAAGTTATGGCATATGCGGCTTGCACATCCAGGTGATAAGTCGTTACATTCTTTAATTCGTCAAGATTTATTGAAAGGTGCTATTGCCTCGCAAATTAGAGTTTTGTGAACATTGTGTGAAAGGCAAGAAGACAAGAACAAGCTTTGGCACAAAGAATCCACAACACTAGTGGAGTTCTTGATTATGTTCACTCAGATGTTTGGGGTCCCTCCAAGAATGCATCATTGGGAGGGAAACATTGGTTCGTGTCGTTTATTGATGACTATTCTAGGCGCGTATGGGTGTACACCATGAGGCATAAGGATGAAGTCCTAGAAGTCTTTGTGAGGTGGAAAAAGGCAACTGAGACTCAAACTGGCAGAAAGATCAATGTACTACGTTCGGACAATGGTGGGGAGTACAAAAATGATCCATTCTTGCAAGTATGTCAGGATGAAGGAATACAGAGGCACTTCACAGTTAAGAAGACACCGCAACAAAATGGGGTAGCTGAACGCATGAATCGTACTTTCTTTGGAGAAGGTACGATGTATGTTATCTAATCTTTGGATTAGGTAAAGTTTTTTGGCCGAGCGCATGACATATGCGTGCTTCCTCATTAATAGGTTGCCATCACCACGTTAGAAGGTAAAACTCCGATGGAGAAGTGGTATGGTAAACCAGACTTATGATTATGACTCAATTCATATCTTTGGTTGCCCGCTTGGTATCATGTTAGTGAAAACAAGCTTGATAGCCGTCTTTGTTAAAGGGATCTTTATGGGTGTGAAGAAAGGAGTTAAAGGGTTCAAGATTTGGAATCCAGTTGAAAAGAAGATAGTCATGAGTAGAGACGTTACATTTGATGAATCGTCTATGGTGAAGTCTTAGGGTTCTCGGCAGGTGGAGAACACTACCAAGATTACCATGAGCCTTTGCGGCGGGTGGAGATTGATGCAACTCCACTAATTCCGGCTAAGTCTCAGTATCTGTTATGACTACTTCCGAAGGCGTGGCGTCTACAAGGGAGGTAAATACGAAGTTCCAAATGATAGTGACGATGTTAATAAAGAGGAACATGAAGCGATAGAAGATACGAAACTACGGTCACCGAGACCATAGCAACCAAAGAAACCGAGAAGATCAATCAGAAACCTGGTTGGATGGATGATTTTATAGCTTATGCATTACCAGGTTATTGAAGAAGGCATTCCTAATACCTATTTTGAAGCTATACACAAAGGTGTAGGCGTCAAGAATGGGAAGTCGCTATGCGGGATGAGATGGAGTCTCTTTACAAGAATGGCACATGGGTTCTTACGAAGCTTCCGAACGGTAAGAAGGCCATTGGGTGCAAATGGGTATATGCTAAGAAAGAAGGATCTCAGGTGAATCAAGTACGCTACAAGGCAAGGTTAGTTGCAAAAGGTTATGCCCAAAGAGAAGGGATTGACTACAATGAGGTGTTCTCTCCAGTTGTGAAGCACTCATCAATCCGAATTTTGTTGGCCTTGGTAGCACAATATGATTTAGACCTAGTTCATATAGATGTCAAGACAAAGATTCTTACATGGTGATCTAGAAGAGGAGATCTATATGACTCAGCCGAGTGGGTTCAAAGTTGCTGGAAAAGAAGATTGTGTATGCAAGCTGAAAAAATCGTTGTATGGGTTGAAGCAGTCTCCAAGACAGTGGTACAAGCGATTTGATCAGTTTATGATTGGCCAAAAATACACAAGAAGTCACTATGACCATTGTGTATACTTCAAGAAGCTACGTGATGGGTCTTTCATATATTTGCTCTTGTATGTCGATGATATGCTGATAGCATCGAATAACAAGAAAGAGATTGATCATTTGAAGCAGAAATTGTCAACTGAGTCGAGATGAAAGATCTAGGAGAAGCTAAGAAGATTCTTGGCATGGAGATTCAACGTGACAGAGAGAAGGGTAAAGTTTGTTTGTCTCAAAAGGCATACTTGAAGAAAGTGTTACAGAAATTTGGTGTTTGCGAAGGAACTAAATCTGTAAGTACTCCCCTTGGTCCTCATTTTAAGTTGAGTTCTGATATGTCTCCTACTATCAAGAAGAGCGTGAGTATATGGCCCAAGTCCCATATGCTAGTGTTGTTGGTAGCTTGATGTATGCGATGGTATGTACAAGGCCGGATATTTCACATGCAGTAAGTCTGATCAGACGGTATATGCATAATCCTGGTAAAGGACATTGGCAAGCTGTGAAATGGATTTTGAGGTATCTTTATGGTACCGTTGATGTTGGCTTGGAGTTTGTGAAGGAAGATGGGAACAATCAGTGTGTGTTGGTTATGTGGATTCGACTATCTTTGGTGATTTGGACAAGAGACGTTCAACTACAGGGGTATGTATTTACCATAGCAGGAGCACCAAAGTAAGTTGGAGATCAATCTTGCAGTCTCTTGTGGCGCTTTCAATTACGGAGGCGGAGTATATGGCGATGGATCGAGGCATTTAAGGAGGCTATATGGTTACAAGGTTTGCTAGATGACTTGGGTGTTGTGCGGAACATTGCTGTGCATTGTGATAGTCTTAGTGCAATTTACTTGGCTAAGAATCAAGTTCATCATGCCGAACCAAACATATAGATGTTCGATTTCACTTTGTTAGAGAAATTCGGAAGAAGAAGACATTCTACTTGTGAAGATCGATACCAAAGACAATCCAGCTGATATGTTAACGAAAGTAGTATCTGGGGTCAAGTTTCGTCATTGCTCGGAATTGATCCACATTCTTTCGGTTTGGTGAGACCCTTTGGGGTAGAGGTTCTTAGGAACCTAGTCGAGGCCTTATAGTAAGGCCATTGAGTGAACTACGGTCGGTTTGATTCCTTGAAGAGGATACGTAGGCAGCCTATGGCGCAATCGACGTTGGAAGACAATGGTGATTTAGTGTATTGATCGTCTCATGCATGAATGCATGATCCGAGGTGGAGAATTGTTGGACGCTGGCGGTTGAAGGACACGGTTTTGTGGAGAGTCCAAATATAGTGGAACTCCAAATCCGTGTGAGAAGCTAGGTCGGTGGAGTTGGATTTTTGGATAAACCAAAATCAGAGTTTTGATAACTCTTATTGGTTTCTTAATCCTAAAGTTTAGGGACTTATTAGCTAAGTTATGAAACCCTAATCCCTACCTATGTGTATATAAATAGTCTAGTAGAGAACCTTGAAAACACACCAAAATTTCTTCTTTCTCTCTTAGGGTTTATATGTATTCTCCCTTGCGATAATATATAAATCACTTATTTTTCCCGAGGATTCAACCTCGTTAAATTCTCGTCTCTTTTCTTCTTTAGTTTGTGTTCTTGGCAATATTTGGAGTACCGTTTGTAGCTGTGCATATCGTTTCCGCAGGGTTTTAGCACAACAGCACCAAGACTACAAGTCTACAAACATCAGACACCAATAAAGGCAATAGCCACAAAGACTCTATTTCAGATCAAATCCCAACCGATTTTGACCTTTTGACACCGATTCAGAACCTATCCGCAACCTTTGTTACTGTAAGTTTAGTTAAAAATATAACCCCGAGAAATGGTTGGATCATTTGATGATCCCAACATTTATGCAATTTGTAATTGTGTAGTTTGATTTTGTTTCAGAAAAATCAAGTAAAGCCATTGAACCTGTTCCTGTTACATAGTTCTTGGTTTCCTAGATTGGTAGAAAATGTTGATCCCTATAATCAATATTTGTGGAGAAAATCCAAGTGATAATGTTAGAACTTTGATATTTGGAGAGAGAGAGATGATATGTAATGACTCATGTTACAATTGTGATCTTAAATCGACCGAATGAAATTACGAGGCTTAGAAGTAAAAAAAGAGACAAAATCTTATTTTCTTTGTAAAATAAAGAAAAGAGATCTTGTACATACAGCGGGAGAGAATCTTAAATTTCTTGGAAAGAATATGTGATTTTCTTTTTAGGATATAACTTGATTTAGGCTGGATGAAATTTTTCCATGGGATTTTGACTAGTTGATTAACAATTATTAATTTGATATTTGGGGTTGATGCTAACCAATTGACAAACACTATTGATTCATAAATTGCACAATATACCAAACACCATAAGAATCAAACTGAGTAATCTCACAAAGAAAGTAGAAACATTGTAAACATACATCATTATTAATTTTGATTGATCTGTAGAAAACTAAGAACATGATATAAAAAGAAATCTAACCTGGATCTTCGTTACCTCTGTTTAACCAGTCCGGAATAGCCCTTTTTTGTATAGATACGTCTTCCTGTTTCCCAACCAAAAATTTCTCGTGGTCGTCGATAGCTTGATTCATAGTTTAGGATCGGTGATGTTAGATTTCTGAATGATTGGTTTATCTGTGCAGTTGAGTACTAGGTTGTACGAGGTTGTCTGACAGATCTGTACTTGTACTGTTTCTTTCTTTTTCTTATTGGGCTCATATGACTGGACCCCGTTTTCAAAGTCAAACAAGTAATATCCGTGGAGAAAACTGGCTTAACGTGTCTTGTAAAATCTCTATCAAACTATGTGTAGATTACGATCTCATATTTGCCAAGTGATTCAAATTCGCACCAAATGATCGAAAGTCTCAAATTTGTTTAGAGACAATCTCGTTGATTAAAATATTACTTCGTGACTTAAACCTGCCCCATCATGGGGCCATGCCTATTCTAATTTGACTCAAAACAAATTATTGGAGATAGTTAGCAGCTGTGTCGAAAATTTTCCGTAGAAAAATGTGGAATTCTTTCGCTAAGCAGGTGATTGGAGACATTTAGTTGGCTTTTACATTGGTTATCTTTACGCTTTGAGATAACAATGTATACCCATAGTTCAAATTCTGCCACGTGTTAGAAAGATGTACAAGTGGAAGACACGCAACCTAAAGACTT
>JAJJWW010004707.1:0-30017 GCA_023531295.1 Papaver armeniacum | reverse complement strand
CCAAGACCCGACCCACGACCCGGATCCGAGCCCGTCCCTTCGAGCCGTCGATTTGATCTATTCTTCATCCTACGGTCGCATCGGCACACGCATCGGATTACCTTAGATCCGACGCTCGCTCCAACCTTCACATCAACTCTTGATGCTCCCGCCAACACCACACCACCTATATTTCTCCCATCGACCAAACCAAACACACCTTATTCTCTGTCTCTTCTCCTTCACCCGACGTAAACCGACACCACCCCTTACCTCTTTCTCCCCCGACCAAACATGGCAGAGCCACCACCATCTCCTTCCTCTATCGGCAACAACAACCCACCATAGCCACCTTCTCCGCCACCCTAGTTCGAGTTATCTCTCACCTAGCTTCTCTCTTAACCCAGAGGCTATGTTGGAGATAAATGGAATTAGGGTTTTCACCTACGCTCTTGCATGGCTACCAGAGCCGAATTAGCGAGAGGAGACAAGTTAAGGTGCTCATTAATTGTAAGTCCGAGCGATTGTGAGGTATAAAATCACTTGTTCTTCATGAGAGAGAACTTCGCCGCTTTTAGGGTTCATATTATAGTTTAATTTGATTGTATGTTATCATGTTTATGATGTTTTAAGTTAATTTGCTAGATTAAAATGAAACCCTAGTTCTTTGTTACGTGGTTCAACTTTATTTGAGTTGTTTTTTCATGCTTAAGTTATAAGAGAAGTTCAATTCCAAAGACTTTCAATGCATTGCTCTCCTCAATGAATGCCATGTATCCATTGTAGTTAGGATAACACCGTGTTGAGTGTGTTCACTCAAGCTTTAACCATCATTGCTAACCCTTTGACTAGTTGTGGCTTAACTAGACAATTAGTGCTCTGGATTAGTATCTTTAGTCGACAATTGAATTATCCCCCGGTGAAACTCCGTAGATAAGCGATAGCCTCACACACTTTCCTTATCCTCATCACAGGAACAAGAACACTCAAATTAGTTGAATCACATAACTTTGAATTAGTGGTGGATTTGATAATCCTAGTGCCTGTAATCTCTATAATTGTATTTCATCTTGTTATCATTGTTACAACCTTCAACTAGTCGTTTCACGACACCCACACTCATACAACTCTGTCACTTCACTAGAAATCGGTTAGAGTAAGCCTTCGATCAACTCTACAAAGAACCCATTTCACTGTGGATCGACCTGTACTTGCTACGCCTCCAATAGGCGTTGTGCACTTGCAGTTTACACGTAGGAAAACATCTTTAAAACCCTACCAGTAATACCCGGGAGGACCCGGACCCATTGACACCCCTAGTTTACATACTAAGCCGGAACTATAATTTATTTCGAACGTAATCCTTGTCGACGGAACAACGAATGCACTTAGCACGTGCACCAAGACTTTAAACCACTTGGTGACCTAAGTGGACGAGTTATAGTCTCGTGAGGGCTTACACAGAGATGTACCCACAAAACCTTACGAAATACCTAACCAAATACTCTAAAAACCTAAGCAAATAACACTAAACTATCAATCTTCTTAAGAAGAATCTGTTTTCCGATTCACCCAAATGGTGGTACTCCGTGACTTTGGTTACAATATGGTTCACGTTGGCTTCAAACATGAATGCTTCTCCCTTTTCTTGTAAGTAACGCGTTTTCACGGCTTCATGCTACAAAAACAACACACAAACTTTGTTTGTTACATAAAAATTGAAAAAGAGTAGATTGTGTCGAATTAATCATAAAGATACTTACGAGTTGTTGAGGGGACAATCTATTGTGGGTAGCGTGGTCGATCCGGTGTTTCATTTTTAGATACTCAACCACCGCATTTAGGATGATGTCGTGTCGTTGCTCGATTTGTTGAGCAGTTCTTCCTTTCGGGTTACCGTAATCGTGAATAATTTTGTTAAAAATCTTCAACCACATAGAATCCCGCGTGCTGTTATCGTTGAAGGACGAGTTTCGGCGTACCATGCTTGGGTGATTGCTAAATCTTCCTCCGAGTCGAACGATGCCATTTGTTGTATGTGGGATTAGGTACTATACTAAGCTATTTATTGATGATTATTCTTGGGTTTAGGGTTTCTAAGTTAAGAGGCTCAAGGAGATATATAAGAACATGAGTTTTGGGATTTTGGGTCCAAGAATTAGCTCTCTTTATATAGAGAAAAACGTCAACGACTAGTATTTTTGAAAATCACCAAAACCGGCATTGAAGTAACTATGAAATAGGATGCCGTCATATGGTTCCGGTACGGGTTATCATAAGATGACAATGCCGGTACAAGGGAATTTCTTTACAGAGATTGGGCAAAATATGCAACCAATACCGGCATGGTTTTAAAACACTATGAAATGCCGGTACAGGGAACCGACATTCAATCTATAATAACGACTATGCCGGCATTTGTTAAATTCAAACAAAAAAAAGGCTAGTTTTTTGAAAAATAAGACCGTTGGAGATTTATTTCTATATAATACCCCACATTCCATTGGAAAAATCTACACAAACCACCCACCAAATAACAAAAATCATTCTCTCAAGAAAGCAAGCACGGTTAAAGCTTCACAAGGGATGGGGGATTCATCATCTACCTTTATTTGCAAAGTAAGTAGATTTACTAACAATATGATCTTCACTACTATGACGCATAACTAATATAATATTCTCTTACAGAGTCATTGATGAGTGCCAAATAGCGCATATTTATACACCGTTTTATTGGCATTTTACTCATCTTTTGCGCTTAGAAATCAGATATTATCCCAGATTCTTTGTTTTTTTTGTTTTCAAGAATAAATATTTGTATTAATTAATTTTGTGTTTTTAGGTACTAAATAAAGTCCGGAGAAATCTGAGGAGCCAAAGGAGCAGAGAATTGGAGTCGAGCATCTATGGAGCAGATAGCCAAAGCCCACGCGAATCGGTTGCAACCCAACAAGGAAGACATGGGCTAGAGCTACCCATGACCCGGATCCGAACCGTTCATCCCGAGCCGTTCGAGATCGCGTCTAGCTACATCCTACGCTTGCTCCGACTTCCTCATCATATCTTGATGCCTCCGCTCAACACCAAATCGCCGCACATCATCCCGAGCCGTTAAGATCTTCACCGATGCATCCAACGCTCGTTGATGCCTTCCCATCGACACTTAGCTATGCCCGCTCAATACCCAAACTTCCTACATCCTTACACCCATCGACCAGCCCCATTTCCCAATTCATCTTCTCTTTCTTTCTTCTCCCTCACCCCGACACAGAGCAGAGCTCTGCAAAACCCACTCCACCACCATCTTCTTTCCTGACAGAGCCACCTCCGCCACCATCTCTCCATCTCTTGTCAGCCACCAAACACGCTCTGCAGACCACCTTCCCTCCTCTCTAGTGTTAGTTACCTCTCTCTTAGCTTCTCTCATAACCTAGAGGCTAATTTAGAGATAACTAAAACTAGGGTTCTAGCCAACAACCACGCATGGAGTTGCAGAGCGAATTGACAAAAGGGGAAGGCGAATCAGAGTATGGGTTCGAATTATTCTGCAATTAATTTCTATTTTATAATGAATTAGGGTTTGTGTTGATGGTGGATTTTCATTCAAGGTTAGATTTGTAAAAAACCAGAAAAATCATGCGCTGACATCTTGTAAAAGATAAAGCCATTTATAAGTGTTGGATATTCCCTCACTTAATTCACCAAGAATGGATCATGTAGCAACAATCCCTTCTTGTGAATTTCATATCGCCTTTGTATTTCCCGTACTCATTATCGAAGTGTGGCATGACGACTGAGTGTTACTCTTATAGAGAAACATGAACCTCCAAGCACTATAATGAATCATTATCAGCGTGGCATGAGACTGAGTGTTACTCATATATAGAGTAACACGAACCTCCAAGCACTATAATGAAACCATGTACGAAATACCCGTACAGGCTGATGCTCGGTGTGTTATATTAGCCCGAGCCCCTCTCGGTGTTTATATTAGCCCGATTGAGCCCCTCTCGGTGTTATACTAGCCCGATTGAGCATCCGGACTTGACTGTATCAGTCTCGGATATGATCTCGATCGGGTCATCCAACTCCACAAGCATGATTGGATGACCACGGATCAATTCCATCACCCCAAGCAAATGGAATACCCACGGCCTTAGCTTGCAGATATGATTCGATCGCAGTCATCCAACTCCACAAGCATGATTGGATGACCACGTATCAATTCCATCACCCCAAGCAGGTATGGAATACACACGGCCTTAGCTTGCCAAATATGATCGATTGCGGTCATCCAACTCCACAAGCATGATTGGATGACCACGATCAATTCCATCACCCCCAGCGTGTATGGAATACACACGGCCGACCAAGCATGGTCGACCATTGGCCTTTGCTTGCCAAGAAACCGTCCATACTAAGCATTATGGACGGAAAACCTAAATTAGGGTTTGCGGCATATTACATGTGCCGCAAAATCTGTCTCAACCATCCATCTTCGCAGGTATAGATGGAGGAGGGTGTAGATGTAGACTCAAAGGGCCGGAGCATGTCGACACAATCACCATGTGACCGCCACACACTTGGCCAATCGGTCAAAGCCAACCGTGGTTGGTTACAACAAAACCGTCCGCACAAAGGAGCATGGTCGCGCGGGCTTTGAAAGCCAAAATTAGGTTTCAAGTCATCACGCGCGTCCATCTTCTCCTGGTTTAATGGAGGGTCACAGATTGGATTAACTAAGGCCGGCCATACCAGCATGACCACCGTGGGCCCATCTACCTCCTTTGCGATCGGCCAAGGCATACCATGCCCGGCCAACCCAAAACGCACGCCCAAACTCGTGCGGTTACACTCCCAAATCCTAAACCGATCTCGACCGCTCAACTTCACCCGGATGATTTGGATGGCTTAGATCACGTTTTCATGGGATAATCAGGTATAGGTGTGAACACCAACCTACCACCTACACGGTGGTATGATCGACCAAGACCGACCAAGATGGGTCGTCTTGGGGCGCGCGCCCAAACTTGGGATGACACGCGGTTACCAATTCCTTTGCGGCAGAAATCTCTTACCGCAAACCAATCTCGACCACTCAACTTCACCGGACGAATTGGGTGGCTTAGATCACGTTTCATGAGACGGTAAGACATAGGCATGAACGTCACCCTACCGTCTTCACGCCAAACCAACCGGCCAAGACCGACCAAGCTAGGTCGTCTTGGAAAATGCGCCGGAAAGGAGTATGGCGCGCGGCTTCTGCGTATCAAACTTCGTCGCAAAATCAATCTCGACCACTCCCTTTGACGGTCAAATTGAGTGGCCCGTATCGCGCTCTCATGAGGGAACGGAATACGCGCCTACACCATCATGCCGTCCAACACGCATGTATGGTCTGGTCCTCTCCAAAATCCTTCCCATGCTTGGTTTCGACCAAGTCGAAGAGTGATGCTTGCGCACCTCTTTAAAAACCCTAATTTCATCAATCTGGTGCGAGATGAGTGTCTCAAACATCATCTCATCCGTCCGACCTCACCAACTTGGTTATACAACCCCTGGTCAGAGTTATTTGGTTAGTGAGCAGTCATTACACATCACTTTACCACACCGTAATGCAGCACTCCGCATAAAATACACACGATACTTTGCACAAGTATCGACTTTCAATAACGCAATTATTCCATTCAGCATTACATGCTATCTTTCGTGGATCCACGATCCACATTCAGACATCAATCATGTCACAAACTGGGGGATACATACTGGGGTATTGGTCTGGCGGTTTACAGCGTGCAGCATGCAACGCGCCATCACAAGAACGTGTTAGGAAGTCATGGACGGTTAGAGATGAACAGGAAAGTGGGCAAGACTGGGTCGTGTGTGTTACCGACACATAACTCCACTACTCCATCATTCCATTACCTCCACTTCCCATGAGAAACGTGAATGAGGCTCAATGACTTGTATAAATAGGTTCTCCGCCCTATTTACAACAACAAGGAAAAAAAACAAGACAAAAATCAACATCCGAGCCTCCTTACATTAACCGTAAGCTGCTCACTTTTCGTCACAAGTCATAAGCAAGCCAACACCTTCACAATCTCAACACCTTCTTCGCTTCCCTCCCAAGATCAACCCCATCTCCTTCACTTTGTGACCAAAACAAGTCTGGAACGGCCATTTCTTGGTTTAGGCCGGACTTGCAGATTGATCTCTCGAATCTACAAGCACTCACCGCGCAATGCGCATTTGTTGTAGGTTTAAATTCATTCCTCATCACACCCCAAATTACCAAATTCGGCAGGAGTAATTTTCACCCATCAACAATTGGGCGACCACACGTGGGAGATTGATCTATCGGTTGCATAAAATCAATCCTCAATTTTTTCGGTTTCCATCTCGCAATGTATCCAGGAAACTACAAAGGTTCGGATATCATGGGAAGCATAGGCGGAATTTGGAATGCTTTGGAGGATGTCTTGGCAAATCAAGCGGTATCACCGGGAGGCGAGAGCGAGACATTTCGCCTTTTGAATGACATAGCAAAGCACAATTACAAGAAGGATGCATCCACTCCGCAAGAAACGGTGAATCCTTAGCCGGGGATCACACCTTTACCGGGGAGAAACAAAAAGAGCGCGTAATCGCGGGGGACTCGGGAAAGATGAACAGGCGGGGTCCAGTCGACGATGAGAATCCGAGACGACTCCACGGGAGAAGAGACTTGTCCTGAGCACTACAATGTCTGCCCAGATAAAGAAAGGGAGCACCGGCCTATGGGCAACCGTGTTAGAAGATTTATATCTCAAAACCCTCGCCAAGCCCTAAGACTGTTCTCGACCCGCATCAACCTTTCAACCGAGTGAAGAAATGCTTGAGGAAGGAGAGATCAATCAAGGAATGCGTGAGTACGAGAGGATGGGAACGTTCAATTCGATCACTCGGCGGTGACATTACGACACCTTCCACATCACTCTGCCTAGGCAAGCGATCCACGATATGATGACATCCGCAAGTCTTACAACTTCATCTCCTATTCCACATCAAGGCCACTTGAGAGACATTGCAACGCCCGCTAACGCAGAAAAGCTAGACTCAAGGTACTTATATTTCCCCTTCCCGGTGAAGAAGATCACGGAGCTACTAGAGACGTGGGTGCGAAATGGAGAGTTGAAGCTACCCCTAGACGGCGCCCACCTACTTGATCAACAAGTAATGGATCCGAGGTACTGTCATTACCATCGGTTCCTTCATCACCCCACCGAAGGAATGCAATGCTTTGAAGCGCATTGTTCAGAGAAGCTCGGTTCGAGAGATAGCTTGCGGAGGATTTTCTTAGAGAGGCTACTCCTGGTCGATATGGTGAGGCTTCAAAAGGCAAGTAAGTTTTACTCAACAACTTTACAAGAAAGATAGTTTAGAATTCACTTGGGACTTAGCATCCCGCACGTGGAGAAAGAGGCTCAGTGATCAAACGCCATGCTTGTTTCCATTCGTACCTCCCTTTTACATAACATTTGCAACTTCATATATGTGCAATCATTCATGACCAAGATGCAAACCTCATTTAACATAATCTCTTTCAAAAAGTTTGTTCACAAAACTATCTCAAAATAAGCCAATTCAATTACCTATTCAAGACCTAAGTCGAAGAAAATCCTCACTATCACTCAAAAAAAAAAAAAAAAAAATCTAAAAGGAAAAACAAGTCGGTAGCTACAATCTTTCAAGGGAAGTCCTTCAACAAAGAACTCATCCTTCGGGCAAGAGAGACTTTCATCCTTTGAAGTACAACTCCGCTTCGCCTTCAGTTCCTTAGGCAACTTTTCAACCTCTTCTTCTCGGCGAGTAACACAAGATACGAAGGGCTCCGTCCTATAATTTCGGGAGCTACCGTGGTCAATACACCTTATGCAGCCGTCACTTCTACCACCGGTGCCAGCGTAGCACGAGATATTCCAACAAGTGTAACACCTCCCCGTCACTCAGTCGAGTCGCCGCAGCAAATCCCGATAACTCCTCAAGCGTAACACCTCCAGTAGTCACTGTGAGCAACAACTTTCACTCCCGCATCGGGATGAGGAGCCGAGGGACGAGAGGAGGACCACCATCCATTACCATTTCAGACTTGATGGAGAAGCAGAAGTTCTTGCTAAGACTCAAACGGATATGGCCGCAACTCGAGAAAGAGGTATTTCAACCCAGCCCGGACCTCGTGGACCCGATCAAATGAGCGACATCAGATTGAACGGTCCTGTCATGGAGATTCTACACTGGGGACTGATCCTCACAATGATCCTCCCCAGGTCAACAGATTTACTACGAACAAACCATGTAAACCACGCTTGGGGACTGAGGCTCAGCATGAAGTTCCTTCACCTTCAGTCAAAGACTTCTTCAACACGAAAAGATGGTCAGTCAAGAATCATGGAATTCGCAAGGGTAAATCGAATCAAGAGCCGCTCCGCTTCAACGCTTCCTCCAGCAGGTCGCTGCTTCAATGGTCTATCCAAGAGCCGCCTCAATGCTCTCTCCGGGACCCTGTTCACTTCAAATCTGCTTCAACACTCTCTCAGGATCTACCTCAACGTTCGCACGAAAGCCACTTTAACATCCTCTCGAGTCGTTTCAACACTCAAACTACACCAATAATCTGCGCTCCGGTCAAGTTGTCTTTGATGTACTCATTGCTCAACGTGCGTCTCATTCATCCTTCATGAGGATCCAAAGTGAGCATGAAAAAACCTTAAGTCGATAGGAGGAGGGTTATCTGTGGAACGAATATTTTCATATAGTAGAAGAGCGCGGTGAACAACTCATCATCAATGTTCTAAGCATGTATTTGAAGCTGTCAACACTTCCACCAGCATTATCTTCAGAAGATATATCAACAGGAGTTCTTTTCTTTCTACCGCAATGAAATAAAAGACAGGAGTTAGAACTTCTATGAAAGCACATGAGAAGTGCAGTCACGCACGGCAAGACACAACTCACATCGGAGCACACAATGACCGGTCCAAACATCGTTCAAGTATGTCTGGTATTGATTTCAGTCCGGTATAAGTTTCAAGACCTGATGTATTGCTCAAGTCTCAAATGCAGCGCACACAGAAGGCCGGTTTCAGTCGAAGCACATGGCCGACGTTTGAAGCATGTACACGGTGGACCCACTTTCAACCGAAGCAGACACAACAAGCCCACGTTCGATCAAGCGGCGCAGTAACCCCTGAACGAAGCATGCGCAACTTGATCGGTCGATTAGGCACATCCCCACGATTGAACGGCAGGCGCAATAGCCCCTCGACCGGCGGTCGATCATCGCAAGGTCGATCAAAAGCGAGGCAAGACCGACATCATGCTAGGGAACACTTTCCTGGACGTTTCTTGAACGTGACATGCTCGAAGGACGGGACGACCCGTCTCTCTGGTAACATCTAACTTTGTCTCATAAGTTTTATCTTTAATCGTCACCATCTCATGCCTACCACACAATAGTGTAACCATTATGTGCTAGGCAGGGGACTTAATGTTGATGGTGGATTTTCATTCAAGGTTAGATTTGTAAAAAACCAGAAAAATCATGCGCTGACATCTTGTAAAAGATAAAGCCATTTATAAGTGTTGGATATTCCCTCACTTAATTCACCAAGAATGGATCATGTAGCAACAATCCCTTCTTGTGAATTTCATATCAGCCTTGTATTTCCTGTACTCATTATCAGTGTGGCATGACGACTGAGTGTTACTCTTATAGAGAAACATGAACCTCCAAGCACTATAATGAATCATTATCAGCGTGGCATGAGACTGAGTGTTACTCATATATAGAGTAACACGAACCTCCAAGCACTATAATGAAACCATGTACGAAATACCCAGACAAGCCGATGCTCGGTGTGTTATATTAGCCCGAGCCCCTCTCGGTGTGTTATATTAGCCCGATTGAGCCCTCTCGGTGTGTTATACTAGCCCGATTGAGCATCCGGACTTGGATCGTATCGGTCTCCGGATATGATTCGATCGCGGTCATCCAACTCCACAAGCATGATTGGATGACCACAGATCAATTCCATCACCCCCCAGCAGGTATGGAATACCCACGGCCTTAGCTTGCCAGATATGATCTGATCGCAGTCATCCAACTCCACAAGCATGATTGGATGACCACAGATCAATTCCATCACCCTAGCATATGGAATACACACGGCCTTAGCTTGCCAAATATGATTCGATCATAGCCATCCAACTCCACAAGCATGATTGGATGACCACAGATCAATTCCATCACCCCCAAGCAGGTATGGAATACACACGGCCAACCCGCATGGTCGACCATTGGCCTTTGCTTGCCAAGAAACCGTCCATACCAAGCATTATGGACGGAAAACCCTAAATTAGGGTTTGCGGCATATTACATGTGCCGCAAAACGGTCTCAACCATCCATCTTCGCAGGTATAGATGGAGGGTGTAGATGTAGACTCAAAGGGCCCGGAGCATGTCGACACAATCACCATGTGACCGCCTACACACTTGGCCAATCGGTCAAAGCCAACCGTGGTTGGTTACAACAAAACCGTCCGCACAAAGGAGCATGGTCACGCGGCTTTGAAAGCCAAAATTAGGGTTTCAAGTCATCACGCGCGTCCATCTTCTCGATGCGAAATGGAGGGTCACAATTGGATTAACTAAGGCCGGGTCATACCCGGCATGACCACCGTGGGCCCATCTACCTCCTCTTGCGGTCGGCCAAGGCATACCATGCCCGGCCAACCCAAAACGCACGCCCAAACTGCGTGCGGTTACACTCCCAAATCCTAACCGATCTCGACCGCTCAACTTCACCGGATGATTTGGATGGCTTAGATCACGTTTTCATGGGATAATCGGTATAAGGTGTGAACACCAACCTACCACCTACACGGTGGTATGATCGACCAAGGCCGACCAAGATGGGTCGTCTTGGGCGCCTTAAACTTGGGATGACACGCGGTTACCAATTCCTTTGCTTAAGAGATTTCTGCCGCAAACCAATCTCGACCACTCAACTTCACCGGACGAATTGGGTGGCTTAGATCACGTTTCATGAGACGGTAAGACATAGGCATGAACGTCGGCACCGTCTTCACGCCAACCATCCTGGCCAAGACCGGCCAAGCTAGGCCGTCTTGGAAAATGCGCCGGAAAAGGGAGTATGGCGCGCGGCTTCTTGCGGTATCAAACTTCCGTCGCAAAATCAATCTCGACCACTCCCCTTTGACGGTCAAATTGAGTGGCCCGGATCGCTCTCATGAGGGAACGGAATACAAGGCGCCTACACCATCATGCCGTCAACACGCATGTATGGTCGGTCCTCTCCAAAATCCTTCCCATGCTTGGTTTCGACCAAGCTGAAGAGTGATGCTTGCGCACCTCTTTAAAAACCCTAATTTCATCAACGGTCGCAGATGAGTGTCTCAAACATCATCTCATCAAATCCACCTCACCAGCTTGGTTATACAACCACAGTCAGGAGTTATTTGGTTAGTGAGCAGTCATTACACATCACTTTACCACACCGTAATGCAGTACCTGCATAAAATACACACGATACTGCACAAGTATCGACTTTCTGAATAACGCAATTATTCCATTCAGCATTACATGCTATCTTTCGTGGATCCACGATCCACATTCCAGACATCAATCATGTCACAAACTGGGGGATACATACTGGGGTATTGGTCTGGCGGTTTACAGCGTGCAGCGCGCAACGCGCCATCACAAGAACGTGTTAGGAAGTCGTGGACGGTTAGAGATGAACAGAAAGTGGGCAAGACCAATGGTGTTACCGAGACACATAACTCCACTACTCCATCATTCCATTACCTCCACTTCCCACGAGAAACGTGAATGAGGCTCAATGACTTGTATAAATAGGTTCTCCGCCCTATTTACAACAACAAGAAAAAAAAAACAAGACAGAAAATCAACATCCAGAGCCTCCTTACATTAACCGTAAGCCTGCTCACTTTTCTGTCACAAGTCATAAGCAAGCCAACACCTTCACAATCTCAACACCTTCTTCGCTTCCCTCCCTAAGATCAACCCCATCTCCTTCACTTTGTGACCAAACAAGTCCGGAACGGCCATTTCTTGGTTTAGGCCGGACTTGCACAGATTGATCTCTCGAATCTACAAGCACTCACCGCGCAAAGCATTTGTTGTAGGTTTAAATTCATTCCTCATCACACCCCAAATTACCAAATTCGGCGGAGTAATTTTCACCCATCAACAGTTTGGTATTATGAAGGGGGTGTGCATGTATAAATAGAAGAGGGATAAGACGATTTGAGGTATGCCTGGATTAGCCAGAGCATCCTTGTAGATTTAATTTCTGTTGTTTTAGTGTTTTAATTTAGTTGCTAAGGGTTTCAATGAGACCCTAACTCCATATTCTGTTTTTAACTATGATTGAACCATCTTGAATGCTCAATGTTATCAAATGTCTTCAATTACAAATACCCAATGCTTTTCTCTCACAGTGTATACCAAAGCCATGGATACACTGTAGTTAGGTCACAACTGTGTTGAGTGTATTGCAGCTCAACCTTAGATACAAATGCTGATTCCCTTGACTAGTTGTACTAAATTAGACAACTAGTGCTGTCCGCCAAGCACTTTAGTGACCAATTGAGGCATTACGGGGAGAGATAGGTGGTGGAATTGACACCCTGCCCTTATCAATCACGAGGACAACAAGAAGCTCAATTTAGTTCAACACAGAATAGGAATTTAGAGGTGGATTTGATAACCCAAGCACCCCTTTGTCACAGTATACCTTAGCTTAGGTTCATTTCACTACAAATCAGCCGTATCGGCACAAACATCTGTGTTACTTTGTCACTCACTTGAACTCAGTTGAAGAAGCCCTTAGATTACACATAGAGCACCACAAGTCTCGTGGTTCGACCCGTACTTGCCGCGTCTCCGATAGACGCCGTGCACTTGCGGTATCACTCGTAGGTCATAAATTAAACCCTTTCTCAGGCCTACCAAGTTTTTGGCGCCGCTGCCGGGGACTTGGCGTGTGCCCTGTGATCAATTGCTGCCTTTATTGAGTTCATTTCATCCCTGTAAATACTCACACTGCATTGTTATTTTTAGTTCTTTGTTAGTGTAACTTAACTATTCTTCATTGTTTTGCATCCTCAACTGTTAGTGTAACTTAGTGCACATCTGCATCTGCATCTGCATCTTGAGCATCTTGCTCCATTGCTTTACACATCAGCATCTCTTAGTGCACATCTGCTTTACACATCTCACGCACTGTAATGTGTGGTTGCTTCTCATACCGCAAATCTTGCTCCATTGCTTTAAACTGTGTAATTTTGAGAACTCGAGATTTCTCTCTTGAGACAAAGGGTGCATGCTACCTATGTTGCGAAGCTGGGCAAAGCCAAAGGAAGGAAGATAAGGTGCAACTGAGCAAGCCCCCGCGACTTGTAGGTGAGTGGTGCCTTGACCTGCGAAACACACATATGCTAGCCGAGAGTACTATGATATTACACTATTCTCATAGTCTGTGCTTACCTTGCTGATAAGCCAAGTAATCTGTGTGAGACCTTGTTGTGTGCCGTACCTTGTGTGCCTGATCTTACATTGGTTAGCCGGTAGTTTGTAATTCAGCAAGCCTTGCTCTGTAGACCCCCGAGCTCAACTCCGCGAAAACCATAAACTCCATCTGCCCTGTGACCTGAACATATTGATAACTGAGCATAACCCTGTAAATTGCATACCTGAGATTGTAAGCCATTGTGATGCATGCTAGACCTGGAATGAATGAATGAATGCTATGTATGCTTGCCTGCTAGACCTGTGAATCTGTGCTTGTGTGCCTAGTGCATTGCTCTGTGCATAGTGAGCCATCTGCCCTGACCTTAGCTGCAGTGCCCTGTAGCTGCTGAGCTTGAGCCAGCATCCTAGCTAAACTGGTTAGCTGAGTTACATAACCCACCTGAGCATACCCTGAGCTTACCAGTGACAACCTTGAATGACTCATGCATGCTTAACATTGTGCTAAACCCTAAATCTGTGAAGTTATATCTGCACTGAGCATATTGTAACATGACAACACTTTGTGAATTGCTTTGATAACCCTGAGCATGTTCTTTTGCATCTTTGTGAACCTATGATGTGTTGAATAGCTATGCAATATACGTGGTAATTGTGAAAAGTCAGTATCGGTGACCTGTGTATGATCTTGTGCATGTTCGAAAGTTGGGCTAATATATGAATCTGGGCATTTGCTGTGCCTGTGACCACCACAACCGTCTGCCCTGAGCTCCACCCACAATTTTGTGAGTTGAGTTGTAGTTGAGATACAGCTGCGGCTTTCGTCTCTGCGGCAAGTCTTGTGTGACATCAACTGGGCTGGTTGATATCGACCACCCCAGTTGAGTCCGACAACCTGAGCATAAACTCTCACTTGCTAAGCTGTGTTGTGAGTACACCTTGACCCTGTGGCTGCTTTCAACCTTAGCTGCACTTAGTGCTGTGCCACAAGCTGAAGCTTGCATAAGACTGAGCAGGGTAGTCCAACATAGGCTGGTTCTGTAGATGGGTTAAACCTTAGCTGAGCTGCTGTGAGTTTTGATTGCTGCATAACATAAACTGGGCTCTGCCCCAACCAACCTCTGGGCTTTGCACACAAACCTGGGCTGTTAAACCCGACCAAACTCTTTGGGCTTTACTTGACCAAGGCGGGGCGTCTTTGTTTTTCACACAACCTGGGCTCAAAACCAAATTGAGCCAACAACCACTGGGCTGTGCAACAAAGCTGAAGCCCATTTACTGGGCTTTGTATTCCAAACTTTCAGCCCACATCAACTGAACCCACATACTGTTGGGTTGTTTAACATCACATGGGCTCTGCTCAAAACCAAACAAAATGAAATTTGCACTTACTAGGCCGTGTACAAGCCTGAAGCCCATATAAACCAAAATGCCCATTTAAACCAAAACCCAAACAAACCAAAACCCAAACAAACCAAAGCCCAATAAACCAAATTCCCACATAAACCAAAGCCCATTTTCATGTTATATTTGTAAGAATGTTAATGTTTCTGTACATTATCTTTTGGGTTGACCCTCAACTCTTTAGACTATTAGTGTATGGTAAATTTTTGTAGGACTTGTTAAATTTTTCTTTTCTTGAATCGGTTGAATCTTCTTGCACATATATTATGCTAATCCGATATGATCTCCACGGAGAATGACTGGATTTAGCCTTGATGAATGAAGCTCTAAACTGGTGCTCATGCCGACATCCTAATCTCTTCCCTTTTCTCTTATCAAAGATAGTTCTCGTGGTACGTGATCTGTTTAAATTTTCCTATCTGTGACACATTGAGGACAATGTTTGATTTAGGTTTGGGGTGCATTTGCATATTTTTTGCATATAGAGTTTTTAGTCTTTTTAATCTTTTATTTAAAAAAAAAAAAAAAAAAAAAAAAAAAAAATTCAAAACTCTTTTTGCAAATAAAAACCTCTAACTTTTAGAGATTTTAGAGTCACTAGCATGCTTCTAGCTATGTTTACATAGAGAATCTGACCGAAATAACGAAGTTAAGTACCTGGAGAACACAATCGGGTTCCTTAGTTGATTAGAGCGTTAAAGTTGGATTTAACCATACCGGAGGGCGAATTAGGTGCTGTTTAGATATTCGGTAGTAGAATTGTCACTACACCATTTTTAGGAATTAGCAACGGAGCCTAAACTTTGCTGACCGGGGTCGCAACGGCAGGTTGACGTTTCAAAACACGGTGTTGCAGTTTTTCGCAACGGCATAAGCTCCGTTGCGATTCTTGGTCAGCAACGGAGATTCGCAACGTACCGTGCCGTTGCGACTTTGTTAATTCGCAACCAAGGTCTGTCGTTGCTAAGATGTTTCTAATTCACGAGAATACCCCTACCCGGAACTATGGTTCTGGTTCTAATTTATTGGTTCTGGTTCTAATTTAGCAACAGAACATCGACGTTGCTAAGCTTTTGCAACAGAAAAAAAAAAATCAGGTCTTCATTGACCTGGTCAAAATCCATTCCCCCACATTTACCCCACTGCAGTTACTCAGTTCCCCATAGTCTAAATCTTACAATGATACGCGAAAAAATCAAAACAGTTTACTTAAGATTTCAAAACCAATATTAATAATTGTTCTTCATATTCTAGTACATAACACAAAGTCTTAACAACAGTGAGTGATCATGACAAAGAAGTGTTTAATTTGAAAAAAATACTTGAGCTCTATATAATGTCTGCACATAGTCACCAAACTCACTTTGGTGGAAGTTATCGAAGATGGAGATGATGCCATGCTTGATCACTCGAGTTTTAGGACATCAAGGACCAATGTATCCGCATGCCCCGTAAAACAAGATTATATCACTCAATTTTCTTCCTTTAGCATCTTCACCCCTAAAGAGGATCAAAACTCAACCAAAATCTAGTTACATCAAACTGGCCACAGAAACCTGAAATGTGGTTTAATCGAACAATTCAAATCAAAGATTACAAAAGCAAGTATTGGAATATATCTTAGATAATGTATCGCCAAGAAGTTTGTAAGGATAAAAGTTTGAAACATTACCGGAAGTTCCCCTCTGGCTTCCATAAGTGACCAAAGATTCCGTTTCTATATTAAATGTCCATACTTTGAAAGCCAAGAATACAACATTATATAAGTTGCAGCAAACATAATGACCATGAGCTACTGAGAGGTTGACAAACGAAGAAACCTAAACTCGAAATCTGCGCTTCGGGTCATTTTACCTCCAACCGTTAGTGCTTTCCCCCCAAGGTACCTACTTGAGCCAAACAAAAACGACAAAGTTTACAATGCAATTCCATAGCCTATTTTATTATTTTCGACATGCAATGAACAACTCATAACCTTTTCATGATGGTTTAAACGGTCACACCTTTGTGCAGATTGATTAGCAAACAAAATAATTTTGAAGCACGATAAGTTTGATTAGTTAGCATAACTTAGTAGGTCGAGTTTAGAAATTTTTACCATACGATGTCCCTTGCACACGCAGGGATCTTCAACGGAAGACTATTTGGCAACAAGTAAAGTTTTGAAGATGCTTTGGTCCACGTAAACCTTTCAAAACTAAGAACCTATTAAGCAACAAAGAAGAAACTTCAGTCAATATCTGGCAGTGTTTTGTTGCAGTCAGTAGATGCACGTGCCCGAAATACCGACTAACAAATGTGTTTCTCTTGATGCTTGTTATCTCAAGTGTCGACTAACAATTGAAGTTACAAAAAAGCGCACATTTCCATATACATGCCCCATTTTACAATACACTTGAAAAGAAATTAATACATGTACATCATCTAACATGCCATGGACATGATTCACCACCAACCACCACCATTTTATCCCCAATCACAGTCTGTTGTTCTTTCTATCAGTAGCACATCATCGAGTAAACCTTATGAAAATCAACCATGAGCACGCAATGAAAGTGCAGACTATGAAAAAACTCTTATATGCCGTGGAACATGCCGTTTACCGGAGGGGATTTAGTGAGACATGGGTACCGAGTTTGTGTAGTGAATCATTTATTAAATTGGTTCCAAATTCGCATGCATTTTCAAGAATAAATGCATTCAAGAATAAACCTAAGAAGATTATGAATTTCGTCTTTCATTGCTGTGACAACTTTGCAAACATATCACTTGGTGGGTAGTAGAATGGGACATCACACTTTTTCTTACTAAACCATCGGAACTATAAACAAAGTGGGTGGAAGGAAAAAACAATAAAATACGTGGCACTAATCAATGCACATACACAAAAACTCATTTCAAAGTGAATAAGGGGTGTAAGTGAGAGACATAATACCTTATTCCAGCTTTATATGGTCTCATGGAAACAAAAACAACGGACATCCCACTTTCATAAATTCATCCCCGACCACAACCAAAGATTATTTTGAGTAGGACTAACGGCAACTTGAATGCACGATTATTGTCGCATACTTGGATTTTTGGAAGCCACAGCGAAATGTTGTTCTCAAATAAGTCATCATCTCCCACTCCTATCCCCAACTCCAACGAAAATTATTGAGTAAAATGAATGATAGATATAACTTGGTAAATGTAAAATGAAATGAACGTAAAACCGAGAATACCAAGTACGGGCTTCCTAATGACCTTAACCAACCACTTGTGGGTTTACTACTTTATTGAAGTCGGTCTCACTCTCTATAGTAGCAACCAAATCTGCAAGAAGCAAAGGAATGCGGACCACAAATTAACATATCTATACGAGACTATCAAACAATTCCCCTGGGACTATCAAAAAAGTTGAAACAAATTAACCATGTACTTTCATTTGCATCGACGGTGTTCAAAAATATAATTCAATCATACGGGGAAAAACATAAGTCGGTTAACTTTGTTTTGAGAAAGTTTTGGAGGTCTTTCAGTAGTAGAAATGGTGGATATAAGAGATAAATTGATCACAAATAGCGGTGAAGCATTAGGTCTTATTGTTTAGTGCTTAAACAACACAAAATCGTTAATATTAAGCATAACCAAATTTTATCATAAGGAGGAGTTTGACTCGAGAACCACCCAAAGCGAAAGCGCTAGCATTGTTTTTTAGATTCACACCTGGTTTAGATAAGAGCAAGATTGGTGATTTCCTTGGTGACCCTGACGAATTTTACTTGCAAGTACTTAAAGAATTCACCAACCACCACCATGTTATCCCCAATCACAGTTGTTGCATGCTACTCAATCACAAAAACTTAGTATTTTAACGAAAGAATACATAACCAAATTGCAAAGTTAGGCTAAGTTAAACAATTTATATTGAAGCGAGGCGTTGGTTTATCCCCTGTAGTTGATAACACCATCCAAAAGGAAGCATGTCAGTTATGTTCTTAAACCCTTCGAGCCCATTAGGAAGTGTTGATAGGTCACAAAAATAAAGCTTGTTAACCTGGTCGCGGCTCTCGTTAATTACAAAAGAACATGTTGCATATCAAAGTGAAAATGATTCAACAAGTTATACATATTGTAACTAGAAACAACTCTCAATGAGGAGAACTTATCAATCACTTAAGCGCTACTTCTCCTCTCAGAGATCAGTTAAGAAACTCAGATTTTGTTTTACAAAATACAAGTGGTGTCAGATATCTTTTAGGGTCCAGGACCATATTGAAGTGGATAAAGCATTTTGTAAAATAAAAATAAAAATAAAGAAGGCACAATGAAACTCTTTAGCATTGAACGTCAATACACCCTGGGAATACTATGCATTTACTTCTCTGCAAATTAGTAATATGTATAACTTGTCTAAGGTGTCAAAGCACACATACAAAATTTAGTATTCAGATAAAGCCATTAGTGTCGAATTAAGTTTTGCATCAACGAAAAGCTATAGCGAAAGACTACAAAAACTAGACATAATCTCGTGGTACAATGTTGGTGAATATTACCATCCCATCATCATAATCTCGTGTACAGTGTTGGTGAATATTACCATCCCATCATCCATAACTTGTGCCCCTAACAAAAGCTCACAATTTGGATCTTTCCAACATAAAACATCTTCACATTGGTCTATACCCAAGAAGTGATGGTAAAGTTGGTGATTAAGATTTGAATTCGTCTCGCAAAGATTTTCAACATCCACTTCATCATCTTCTTACAAATATCACAAATACAATTGCAATCACAATCAATAAAATCAAAAACTTATACCAAAAACGAAAAACAATTGATTAATCCACTTACCATAACGCCTCAACCGGTTCATCCTTGTATTTGTGAGTCCAAGAAATCAATTCGAAAATCTCAAAATTACAAAATTGAAACCCTAATTGAAAATTTTGGTGAAAATTGATAAAGGAATAAAAAATAGAGAATTACCCAATATCACCTGATCATCTTCATCCATTTATGATGATGTTTGAAGAGGAGACCGTGATCCTGGTTTAGGTTTTCTTCTTCACTTCAAACAAACAAGATGAATCAAGAAGAAAAAAACCTAACAAGAGTAAGAAGAAACAAATGGGATTAAACGAAACAAAAAGATAAAATCGTATAGATTCACAACTGAACCCTAGAAATCAAACCCTCAGAACCGAAATGAAAATCTCTAAAATCGTAAAATATTTAAACCCTGTAAACTAAATGAAAATATTAAGAAAGAGATTTATAACTCAAGTTGAATCTCGTAGCTTCAGGAGAGGAGATGAAGTTCTTGAGCTTCTGGAGAGGAGATGAAAGAGAGATGAAGTTGGTGTTCTGTAGGAGAAAAAATGAGAAGATAAACTCGATAATGAAAAATATAGGTAAATATGGGTGAAGGGGTGGAAAAATAAAAATGAAGACTTGACCTGGATGTCGACTTGGCGTAAAAAGTAGCCCCAAAGCCACCGATCACACACGCACAAGACGCTTGAGCCCAGCGCAGTTGCACTTCGCAACCTTCCCTGTGAGGTTGCAAAATTCGCAACGGATCTTAGCGTTTGAAATTTAGCAACAGGGATTAGCAACAGCAGTTTCGCAACGGACCTAGTGCCGTTGCAAATCTGGGTTGCAAATCCCTTAAAATGGTGTAGTGTGTGATCACCCATAGTGGAGACTACCCATTTTACATCAAGTGAGGCACCAACCTTCAAATTTTTGCAACTTTCTAGAAAAGCTGTTAGAGTGTGTGTCACCGACGTAAATTCCTAGGAATGGTGAGCTACCCAACTTCGCACCAATTTCAGCACTACTTTGATCTCTTGAGTGCTAGTTTTTGTCAATCATGAGGGTGACGTCTAAAGATGAAAACTCCTTCTAAATACCGATTTGCAAAGTTAGCATCTCTCTCTCTCAATCAGCAAGACCCATAGAAACACATCATCGTCAAAGAAACTGGAGCAAAGACGTAATACGAAAGAAAATTGATATAGTCCAAGGTTTATGCAACAAAGAAAAGAAAATAGGATGAGAATTAATAAAATTTATAAAATCAAGACAATTCAAGTTGTGAAAAAATTGAGTGATAAAGTCCTTTGTCCATGGAGTTAGTTGTTTCATTATTTGTATTTTTATTTTCACTTATTGTAATGTAAAAAAAAAAAAAAAAAAAAAAAAAAAAAATAAAAATCAAAAAATCAAAAAAAAAAAATATTGTAGTTTATTTTTGCTACCACCATGGTAAAGAAGAATTTAAAAAGAAAAATCCAAACAACAAGGAATTTGAGTAGAAAAAGTTAAAAATTGTCAAGTTTTGTGAAGTTTAGAAGTTCGTCATCAACATTTGAAGACCAAGACCGAAGATTGAAGACGTTTCTATGGTTCTTATGAGAGAGTGATATTAATTGCCGATCGGGTGAGAAGTGAGTGAGTACTCCCACCCCTTTTCTAATGGTTGATTTCCTTTCTAGAGATCATCAGAAAAAGATTCTTTTTGTCCACACTGCGGAGTCTCCAGATTTATTTCGGAAGGTTATCCTTCTTACCACAACGCGGGGGATTTCTCTCTTTATTCCCGCCTGCACACATGAGAGACTAAAAAAGCGATCTTTTTGAGTGCAATTATCATAAAACCTTAATGGTGAGGCATAAGTTGAGACTTATGATCACAATCGAATCCGAATTCTTTCATATGGTATGGTTATTCTCATCGGCACTTAAAAAGACTTAAGGATGAGAATGTTCTTTTGTAGTTCCAACTTCCTTACTAGCATGCGTAAAACTCTATGTCCTCATAGCTCCTTGGATGCTTGAGACTCTTTGCACTCAAGTTGGAGAAGGTTTTGTGGGTACACCTCTGGGTAAACCCCTCACGAGACTACAACTCGTCCACTAGGGACACCTAGGGGTTTAAAGGCTTAGTGCATACGCTTAAATGCATTCGAGAGACTCATGCGACAGGGTATAGTTAGGATTTCCTAATTTCTCGTTTCACTTGAGGACAAGTAAAATTCAGGTTTGGGGTATTTGATGAGTGCCAAATAGTGCATATTTATACACCGTTTTATTGGCATTTTACTCATATCTTTGCGCTTAGAAATCGGATATTATCCCAGCATTCGTGTTTTCTTTGTTTTCAAGAATAAATATTTGTATTAATTAATTTTGTGTTTTTAGGTACTAAATAAAGTCCTGAGAAATATGAGGAGCCAAAGGAGCAGAGAATTGGAGTCGAGCATCTATGGAGCAGATGGCCAAAGCCCACGCGCGAATCGGGCTTGCAACCCAACAAGGAAGACATGGGCTAGAGCTACCCATGACCCGGATCCGAACCCGCTCATCCCGAGCCGCTCGTATCGCGTCTAGCTACATCCTACGCCGCTCCGACTTCCTCATCATATCTTGATGCCTCCGCTCAACACCAAATCGCCGCACATCATCCCGAGCCGTTAAGATCTTCACCCGATGCATCCAACGCTCGTTGATGCTCTTCCCATCGACACTTCGCTATGCCCGCTCAATACCCAAACTTCCTACATCCTTACACCCATCGACCAGCCCCATTTCCCAATTCATCTTCTCTTTCTTCTCCTCACCCGACACGAAGAGCAGCTCGCAAAACCCACTCCACCACCATCTTCTTTTCCCGACGTGAGCCACCTCCGCCACCATCTCTCCATCTCTTGTCAGCCACCAAACACGCCCGCCTATGACACCTTTCCTCCTCTCTAGTGTTAGTTACCTCTCTTAGCTTCTCTCTTAACCTAGAGGCTAATTTAGAGATAACTAAACTAGGGTTCCACCAACAACCACGCATGGAGTTGCAGAGCGACCGACAAAAGGGGAAGGCGAATCGGAGTATGGGTTCGAATTATTCCTCGCAATTAATTTCTATTTTATAATGAATTAGGGTTTGGTATTTTGAAGGGGTGCATGTATAAATAGAAGAGGATAAGATTTATTTGAGGTATGCCCGGATTAGCCGAGCATCCTTGTAGATTTAATTTCGTTGTTTTAGTGTTTTAATTTAGTTGCTAAAGGTTTCCAATGAGACCCTAACTCCATATTATGTTTTTAACTATGATTGAACCATCTTGAATGCTTAATGTTATCAAATGTCTTCAATTACAAATACCCAATGCTTTTTTCTCTCACAAAAGTGTATACCAAAGCCATGGATACACCGTAGTTAGGTCACAACTGTGTGAGTGTATTGCAGCTCAACCTTAGATACAAATGCGGATTCCCTTGACTAGTTGTACTAAATTAGACAACTAGTGCTCGTGTCAGCACTTTTAATGCAATCGAGGCATTACGAGGAGAGATAGGTGGTGGAATTGACACCCTGCCCTTATCAATCACAGGACAACAAGAAGCTCAATTTAGTTCAACACAGAATAGGAATTTAGAGGTGGATTTGATAACCCAAGCACCCCTTTGTCACTGTATACCTTAGCTTAGGTTCATTTCACTACAAATCAGCCGTATCGGCACAAACATCTGTGTTACTTTGTCACTCACTTGAACTCAGTTGAAGAAGCCCTTAGATTACACATAGAGCACCACAAGTCTCTCGTGGTTCACCCGCATTTTGCCGCGTCTCCGATAGACGCCGTGCACTTGCGGTATCACTCGTAGGTCATAAATTAAACACATTCTGAGGCCTACCAGTCATCATTGCAAGTGTCAAATTTGCAAGTCACCTTCTCATCTAGCCATGGACCTGTCCTTTTATTTATTCAATGTGTAGAATTGTGATGGGACACGCGGGTTTGGATTGCAAAAGGCGATGATAACAAAATGGAAGAATGTTTCTAAGGTGTTTGAATCACCCAAAGTGCGAAGGAGTTTCCAATGGTTTGACAAAGTCATTGGAACTAGAAGGGTACCACAAGGGCCAATGCAAGCCTATCGATGGGTGTGATGGGTGTTATATAAAGGGAAAGGAATATGTTGAAAGAGAAGAAGAACCAAGAAGATGATCCTCACACCCTGTTCCCGGACGATTTCTTCGAACAGATTCAGGAAAGGCTCAAAGGTTCCGCAATTGTTGAAAATGGATGGAAATTGATAATCCATTCCATGTTTTTTAGCATGTTTTAATTTAAAGTTTCAAATCCGATTTAATAGATTACTTAGGAATGAAATAAAAGAGCATTTGAAATGGATTTATACTCAAACTCATAGTGCATAGAAGCAATCAAACTTACAAAGGCTTTTCACAACTATAAAAATTTGAAAAAATCATACTACCGGCATAGAGTTTAGAAAATACGACTATGACGGTACCTTCCAAAAAGTATACAGGAACATGAAATTTTTAATCTTCTTATTCCGGTATGGTTTTATAAAACATTTCACTGCCGATACTAGAAACCAGCATTGAATTGTAATTATCGTGCAAAAATAACCTTTCACTAGAAATCTAAACATGTTCAACATAAAGCAATCACTAGAAATCTAAACATGTTCAACATAAACGAAACAACTGGATTCTGCTTAAATGTTCTTAATCCAGGTATCATAAACTAAAAGCAAACCAAACAACTAAAGAGTTAACCACGAGGTACAAACGAAAACAAGTTTGGAATTGTTCAAGACGTAACAATCACCATCGAAAAAAAAAACATAACTAAAGAGTTAATCACTTGGTCTTTTGCTTCTTTTGGGCCTGTTGCTTCTTAGTTTCCCCGAACAAAGCTTTTACACTAGGGTCGGTTTCTTCAATTTTATCAAGCTTTTCCTCACTTCCTTCATTTCTTCAAGGGATAGCACCTCTCCTTTCTGGTACTTGCAACCCAACATCTTCTTTAACTTTTCCAAGCCGACGCCGCTAGTTTAATACATCAAACACATAATTAGTATACATATAAGATTATGTGTACATTAAACGACTAAGCAATTAACAATACTTACTAGCAATCCAACGGTCTTATTAAGTTGGGTCATCGTAGGTGGTGCCTCACAAGGGAGTTGGAATGGGAGGGTTTTTCTGGGAGTAACTTGACGTCATCCGGCGGAAGACATAAGGATGTGACCATTGCAGGTAATCTTCCATGTAGCCGTGATCAACTTCATCACCGTTGTAAGCAATCTCCAACTTCTGCCACTGACTAATATCTACCAAACGACATGGTTCCCTATCACTCAAATCTTTTGGGTCCGTTTTTGGAACATACTCTACATGCAACCGATTTGGAGTTGAAAAGCACCGAAAAGGTCAAGATCAAAACATTGAAAAGAGGCCGTATGGAAATGTGCTAATTGCTTATATCTAAGTTGGCGCATCACACGTGTAGGATTAGCAATAACGTATCCTTTTGGGTGGAACAACGGCCCATGGTAAATGCAACGTTACCAAACCTCAAAACATGGCGGTTTCCTCTAGCCTCCTTGTAAGGGTCGAACATAACATCTTTGGTACTCATTGCGTCCAAAGCCAATCTCATATCGATCAACACCAATGTTACCGGGCTTGAGTATTGTTGAACTCGTATTCTTAGTTATAGGCGACGGGTTCTGGAAGGTCTATGATCTTCAAGGAGGGGCAGACCTTGAACAAAGGTTGGGAAGTGTTCATAAGCCCACACCTATTCCAATGTGAAGCAATAAGTTTTGTTTCTAAGTTCACGATAAGGGTACATGTGAACAATATACATAATAACATAAGTTTAAAACAAAAATTACCTGCAGTAGAGTGAAATTCCTGATGATTGGTTGGTTTTAGCCTTAGAGGCCCTTCTCATCTCCGTCATCAAATGTGCCATTACTGAGGTGCCCCAAGAATAATTATAGACATCTTCCAACGGATCCAAGTACTGAAGGTAGTTCGCACTAACCCTGTTGCTATTGGTGTCAGGGAATACCCTAGTGCCCAAGATGTATAACAAAGTATGCACAAGATAACGAATTTGTTTAGGGTCCCATCCATCCTCCAAACATCTTTTCTTTGTGTTTTCAAAATTCTTTTAAGCAAAGTCAACTTGATTGTCTTTGTCTTACCAGACGGGATTCATAAAAAGCTCTCCACAGAAGTTTTGTAGTCCCAACCAAACAACTTGTTAGTCAGACCGTGCAACTTCGACCATTCTATGTCCAGAGACTCAACTCCTTCTGCAATTGATTTGCCGATAACATTCAAGCCTAGAATGTTCGGAAAGCATCTTCAGGATGAAGGTCATCTCCCCAAAAGGGAAGTGCATGGTATCTAAGTTTCACCATGATACCTTTCGACGAAGCAATTGACAAGAATGTAATCAAAGCTTCACATAATTTTCAACCAAAGCATATAGACCAAAAGATCCTTTACTATTTGTTGGACCTCTTCACATTCGTAGGACAATTTCCAACAATCCGCAGCTTAGTTTCTAAACACGCACAACTTCTTATGATCCTACAATTAAAGACAATACAATTAAGAGATTTTACATAAATACACAACAATACATATGTACAAGATAAAAAAAAATGCTTACATAGGTTTGATAGATAGTACAGCCCACGAGTGCTTGTATCCAAGTGTTTTTGGTTCCTGAGTTTCACCCCAAATTCTACCACGTTCAAGGTCGTGTATCATGTCATTAATATGAGGAAGGTGGGAACCTTTAACTTTCACTTTGACGTTGCCCTTCTTGCCATTGCCTTGTGTTGGTTGTTGACTTGGCCCACCAACTTCGCTTTGGCTTGCTAATTGACTTTCCTCTTCATCTTGCTCATCTTGATCATCGTGTTCACTTGATTGCAAGTCGACTACGGCCACCACCACTCTCCCAAATTATCCTCTTGTATCAGCCCCCAAACGCATCTTACGACCTTGATCTTTCCCTTGAGGAGGCAAATACCGAGGAGTATCAATACCGTCCTTCCTTCTTCACTTAGTGACAAAGATCTTTAGTTTTTCTTTTGTTAGCTTCCTTTTTTTGACCTATATCGTAAGCACACGAAAAGCAATAAATATAAGACAACTCACCTTCAGTTTTAGTACCAGCATTGACTACCTTAAAATAAACCACGCTGTGCAATGTTCCCAAGCAGAAACATTGACTATCGATAGTCCGGTACCAGAAATCACCGCAAACAATGCAACCTAAAATCTATGTCGGTATTTGTGACAATTTTCCGTATGTTTTAAGTCCACTACCTTGGCATGCTCGAATTATTACAAAGAATGCCGGGTACCCAAAACCGACATACAATGCAACCCAAAATCTATGCCGGTCTTGGTGACAAATTCATAAACTCTCCGTATGTTTTAAGTCCACTACCGGATACACGAATTATTATCAAAGACTCTGCATAAAACCGTCATTGTATTCAGATTCGGTAAAGGGGAAAATTCAGTTTCTGTGAATATGGGGTTGGAAACCGGTACTATATTCATCCTAGATTGAATGTCGAACACAAAACCGCATTGTGTTCATACAAATTTCAGTGCAGTACTCTACAAACTCAACCGTTGAGTTAGGGTTCGCGATTCTAACCTATAACATTGCTATAAATCGATTTAAACACTCATAAACTAGTTCAAAATCACTTACCTTCTCTCAGAAGCCATGCTTGTGAGGGGTTGATCGCCGAGAACGTTGCTTCTTCGTCTTCTTGCTCTTGAGCAATCGTAGTAATTCTTTGTTCCGTGTTTTGTTGAGCAATCGATTTTGAGTTCGATTGGGCATTTGCTTTCTTTCGTGGAGGCATTGTTTATGATCCGAGTATGTTAATCGACGAAGAACGAATGAAGAACGATGAAAAAAAAAATAATTCAAAACCTAACCCTAAGAGTGCCGGGTAGTAGTGAATTGAAATAATGGGGATATGTTTTGATTATTTGATTTTAATGTTTTAGGAGAAAGGGCATAATGGTCTTTTCATAATGTTTTTAATTAACCAAAGGGTATTTTAGTATTTTCATACCCAAAAACACCCCTAACACACACCATGGGTTGGGAGAAGTAATCAATATCCCCCCAATTCCTTTTTATATCCCCCAATTTCGCGTTCATAATTATCCTCTTTTTGTTAGGATTTTACAATTATCTTAAATAATATTCCCTCCGTTTCTGGAAAAGAGATACTTTCACTTTTTTTAATTTGGCCTATTTTTAGGCTAAAATGAAAAAATGAAAGTATCTTTTTTCCAAAAACAGAGGGAGTAATTGTAACCACCTAAGATAGTTATCCTATTTTTGTTAGAATTTTCCAATGATCTTAAACAATAATCATAACCACCTAAGATAATTATCCTCTTTCTGTTAGTATTTCACAATTATCTTTTAACAACCATAATTAACTTAGATAACTATGATAATTCGAAGGACTGATATTTCCATTAAGATATCCTGATCCCCTTTCTAAAAATGACACTTATCCAGATTTAAATGTTCTTGCTTTGGAAAAAGGATAATTTGGGTTAGATGGATCAAACCATGGGTTCTGAAAGTTACCCATGGGTCTTTGGGCTTCCACAATAAGCAAAATGAATTTCCATAATAAACCAAATAGGCTTTAATAATTAGCCAACTGAACTTCCAAAATAAACCAGTTATGTTTCCATGATAAGCAAAATGGGCTTCAATAATATGTTTCCATAATAAACCATGTAATACCCGGTATTTTTAGTTACCGGTTCGGGTCGGAATTTAACCAAGTTAGCTTGGATCATTGTTTTCTTTGCCTTAACATAGATGGGTTGCTTAGACTAGAAATCTAGGGTGGAAATAAAATCACCTAGTTAACTTTAAATAAGAAAATTAAATTAAGGGAAAATGAAAAGAGAAATAAAATATTTATGTGTATTTGTGTTAGTATTAATTAATAGGTTTTGTATTAATATAAAGCTAATAAATAATTATAATAATGTATTTGTTATAGGGCCTAGGGCCCATGGATGTGCGGTCCATTAGATGACTAGGGTTTTATCTCTCTTTGTATAAAAAGAACATTATACCTATGTAATCGATAATCTCTTTTGGTCAATAGAAAGTCTCTCTCTACCGTTTTCTCTCTTTACCAATATTACTCCATTACGTTATCAGCACGAAGCTCTGCTGCTGAGATTTTTTTTTTCTCTTTCCTGTGATTATGAGTGATATTTTGCATTTTGATAAATATGCAAAAATAAATAAAAAATTGTACTATATTTGTTTGTATTCTACGTTATAATAAAGCACTTTTTGTCTCATATTTTGGTCATTCTTTAGTGATTAATCAATAAGTATTATATAAATATATTTAATTTTGTACCATCATCGGTGTGCTATATATCTACATTTTCTTTATTTTTATTTTTATTTTTCTCTCATCTGAAATTTGCTATGAACTCCCCTCTGTTGGTAGTATTTAGTACTCAATGGGTCACCAATAAAAACCATAAAGAGACTTGGTTTTCCCCAATCCATAAAGAAATTTGGTTTATTTGGGAGTATAGTATCGGAATAGGTCATACTAATATCCTTTAAACTTGCCTTATGTAGATGAGCAAGAAGGAATATATCCGACAAGAATTCGCACAGTTGGGCATAGATGGACTTGAGTATCACCGTTGGATGGCTGATGTGAAGATCGATTTTGTGGCAAAAGAATGCACCCACACCATCATACCCTCTACTGACAAAGATGATGTCCCAGCAACTGAACAAGAAAAGGCTGAAGCCCTTCGATATTTGAAGGTACACATTGACCCTAATCTCCTTTGGGGATACCAACACATGATGTGTCCTAAAGAATCTGTGGGATGCATTAGCAAGCCGTTTTGGGAGCATTGAGGATTGTCTTCTCCACAGCTTGAATGAACAAAGTGGAATGACATTCGTTTTCTTGATTATGTGAAGGTAGGTGATTTCCAAAGAGATATGCTCTATAAGCACAACTCAATTTCTGTGGGATAAAACTTACTGATAAAGATATGATTCAAAAGACATTGTCTACTTTCCCTTTGTCATATGTTATTCTAGCCAACCAATACCGCATAGAAGTTGATAACAAGAGAATAACAACTTTCAGCAAGTTGATCAACTTATTGCGGGTGGCCGAAAGGCACAATGAAGTTCTAGCAAACAACAATGCTAGAGTC